>PVLD010003041.1:0-58082 GCA_004027595.1 Dinomys branickii
ATTGATATCTTCGAAGTGTGTGTTCAGGACAACACATACAGACATACAAGATTGATCAAATAACCCGTCATCGATTATTGCTTAGCATTAAGTGATATAATACAATAGTAGAACCATGTTAGCCCTCCTGCATATATGCATATTCATATATACATACATACATTTTTGTCTTTTTCTTTTCTACTTTCCTTCATCCCATTAGATGTAGATTTTAAATCTAAAGCAGACCTTTCCTTACCTTCAGTTAAAAGAATAACGTGTATTGCACTAACTGGCTCAGACTCACTTTTGCTGTATATGTCTAATTTATGTTGGGCAAGCACGAATATGTTGGTTGTACCTCAGGTCTTTAAACCAGAGTTTTTCTCCTCACGTGTAACTCAAGAGGGCAGTTGTAACTCACCCAGTCCAGTGAGTTATTGTCTGTTCTACTTCCCTTTGCTTACTTAAAACTAGGGACAGTTTGTGTGTGTGTGTGTGTGTGTGTTATAAATAATATGAACCATTGTTAATTTGTTTTAACTTTCTGATTGGCAGCTGGATTAAGAGGATATCTTTATATATTTGTAGTTTATATATATTTATCATTCTACTGCTACAGGTTCTCGAAGTTTCATAGCGCCCACATAATGGAACATGCTGTTGCTATTGGTGAGGGCAGGCAAATGTTCACATCTGTTTGTGATGACCTGACCACGCTGGGCAGGGAAAACACTCAGCAGACAGCCCTCCTCCAGAGGCCCATGGGGAAAGACCAACTCGTGGGCCTTCTGTTTCCCTCAAATCCTTTAGATGGTACAGATGTAACGTCTGCCACAAACTGTTTAATGTCCTTTCTCCTATGTGATTTTAACATTAGTCAAGCCAAAGCAGTTTTCCTAGGTTGTTTGTTGCAGAGACAGACCAATCGAGACTTAGTTTGTGGCCCTGTCCCCCTCGGACCCCAGTGTGGTGTTGACTGACTCCACTACCTGATCTGCCTTTAGTAGAGATTGAAGACGCAGACAAGCAGTTGTCCAGTAAACTATAAGATTACTGTAGCTTGTGCCCTTGCTCGTTCCTGGAGAGTGTGCCTCTTTGGTCAGCACGGATGCTCTGCCTTGACCTACAGGGCCCCATGGCATTACTCTGTTTTACAGAACTGTATTCTGTCAAATAAATAAATAGGCAGAAAATACTATATTTGTATAGTTTTATAAACTTCCATAGTATTATTTTCAACTTTTAATATAGCATAAAAATAAAAGGATGAGGCATTTGTGGTGGTACGTGCCTGTAACCCCAACATTCTGGAGCCCGAGGCAGGAGGATTGCAAGCTCAAGTCCAATTTAGCAACTTGAGCAAGATACTGTCTCAAAATAAAAAATTTTTAAAATGGGCTGGGAATGTAACCTAGTGCAAAGGCCCTGGATTTAAACCCTAGTATTCCAAACAAACAAATAGATGGATGACCTAAATATTCAATAACCGGAGAAATCTAAATAAGCCCATTCATTTAATAAACTTTGAATACATTGTATTTTTCAGAGCAGTATTAAGTTCACAGAAAGACTGAGGGAAGGTAGAGGTTTCCTACTGCCTGCCATCCTCTGGGTATGCCCAGAGCCTGTGCTCAGCCCCACCCACCGAAATCAGACAGGCTGCAATCGGTGAGTCTGCTGTGACACATCAGTTCTGTCCACAGCGGACGGCTCACGTTAGGATTCACTTGGTTATACACATTATAAACTTGTACATAATGATGGGTGTATCACCTGTTACAGTATACAGAGTAGTTTGCCCTAAAAATCCTGGGTTGTGCCTATTTGTTACTCTGTTTCCACCTAAGGCACAGCAGGCAGTGATGTTTCTGTTGTCTCCATCATTTCGTCTTTTCCAGAATGTCATATAGTTGAAATGGGATAGCAGGTAGCCCCGTCAGACTATCTTTCACTCAGTAATATCCACTTAAAAGAGTCCTTCATGTCTTTTCGTGTGTGTGTGGTACTGGGGATCGAACTCAGGACCCTGCGCTTGCTAGGCAGGCGCTTATTCCACTGAGCTATACCCCCAGCCCCTTTTCATGGCTTGAGAGCTCATTTCTTTTTGGGGCTGGATGATACTCCATTGTTTGGATGTACCACAGTACATTTTCAGCTGCTGAAAGACATCCTAGTTACTCCTAAGTTTGGGCAGTTCTGACTAAAACTGCTGTAAATAGGTGACATACGATGTGGGGCATCTTGCTTTGTTTTGTTTTAGACAGGCTCTCCCTATGTACTGTAGGCTGGCCGAGAATGTGCTGTGTAGCCTTGGTTGGCCTCAAACTCATGGCCGTCCTCCTGCCTTAGCTTCCAGAGTGTGCAGCACCACACCCAGCTGTGTACGTTTATTTGCCATCTAAATGTCTGATGTGATGAGGTGTCTGTTAAGGTCTGGTCTTTTTTTTTCCTTCAAGTCAACCTGTTTTCTTATTGTTGAGTTTTAAGAGTTCATTGTATATTTTGGGTAACAGTGTTTTATCAGATGTCATCTGGAAACATTTCTCCTCAGTCTGAGCCTTGTCTTTTATTGACAGTTTCTTTTGCAAAGCAGTTTTTAATCTTAATGCAGTTCAGTTTCCTAATTCTTTCTTGCTTCTTGTTTTTAGAGTTGTACATGGTTTTGGTATTCTCCTTTCTTTACTGAAATTACATCAAAATCACCTTTCTACCTTAGCTAACACTTGTTTTCCTGTGGTGTGGAATATTCCATGGCAGGCTGCATGCTCATCAGCAGTCACTGTTAAGATGGAGCAGATCGGGGTGCAACACGTGAATGGCTGCTGTCCTGGACTTGCAGGGCCTGTGAGCAGAGGTCAGCAGTTTCGTTTGCATGTGGCACAAAGATCTCTCTCAAGTACAACCTGAGACTGTGAGGGTTCTTGTTGGTGATTGTTTTAGTTTCCTGGTTAAGGAAGAGAATTCAAACCTGATTTAACAGCATGTAAAATGATCCATGTCCTGTAGATATGTTGAAGCAAGTTTCTCTTCTCAGTTTATTTCCATTCCACTGCCTATTTTTTATTCAAAACAGAAGATCTGTTGTTTTTATTTTTAGTGTTGATTTTTAATATGATATCACTCATTGAAATACAGTGATATTTTGGCTTAGAAATTTAATTCTTTCCACAATTCTGGTCACAGAATTGGTTCATTGCAACTGCACCAGAATTGTGGAATTAAGTTCGTGACCTGAGGTACCATTGTAGTTGAATTGTATCTGGTGTAAATGGTTATATTTTTAAAAAATATCCGCCATTCGCTTGGCAGAATAGCATTTAACAATACTGAGTAGAATTTAGAATGTTGTTGTTGTTGCTGGTTTTGGGATTTTTGTTTTTTGAAGCTGGAACAGAGCTGAGAGACATCCAGGTCAGCCACTCCTGACCCTGTATGTTTTATCAGCGAAGTAAATGAGTCTTAAAGATTGAGTGGCTGGTGCATATATGGTCCAGCTACAGTGGCTGTGCTGGGACCAGACTGAAGTTTCTTAATCTCTGCGCTTTCTGTTATATCGTGCTGCTTACAGGTTTGTCAACCTGCTTTATCTTTCTGCTCTGTTTTTGTTGTTGTTGTTGCTTTAAATAAATACAACGAGCATTGGCTCAAAGATTGGCACCAAAGTTAGATTTGATGATCCCAGTGCTAAAATCTATAGAAGAAATGCCTAGAACTTCAGAATTTACATTCTTTTCTGTTAGATGATATCTTTTTTTTTTTTTCTTTTTCTTTTTGAGACAGGGTCTTGCCATGCAGTTCAGGCTGGTCTTGAACTTAACTTCATAGCCCAAGCTGGTTTCCAACTTGCAAGGATCCTCCTGCCTCAGCCTCCCAAGTGCTGGGATTACAGGTGTGCACCACCACACTGGCTCTAGATGATATCTTAAATGTTTTTAAAAAATTATTGCTCTTGCCAAAGACACAAGGATGTAGTTATATGTAATAAGTTAGTAGAAGGAAGCCAGCTACTTATATTAAGCTTACAGGTTTTCTGAAACCTGTAAGCTAGAGCTAGTTTTGGGATTAGTTTGCTCCAGAGCGACCAGAGGCACCCAGCCTAGGATTTGCCTTTTATTTTTTGCATAGACAGCCTCAGGCAGGCTGGCAGCAGCAGACCTAAAATCAGGAATGTAACTGTCAACCCCTGTATTCCTCTTTTAGGTTGGGAGTCCTGGGTCCTGGCGTGTGGGCATTTCCACGATACTAAGTGCCTAGAAATTTTGAGGCTATGGAAGGTTGAAGAGGCTTTTTTAAGGGCAAATGGGAATCTGGATAAAGTTGTATTGTACTGAATACAGTAGTACCTTGAACACTTTTGTTTGCAAACAGCATAGTTCATGAATGAGTATTTGGCAAAATTTTGGTTTTTGTTTGCAAATGGCATTGGTTGACAAACAACCATGGCCATCTTTCTTACTCAAACACAAAACACAAACATGGCCATCTTTTCCAAAATTATAGAACAAATTAAGTTCGTGAACTGAGGTATCACTGTACTCACCTTTTATTACTTTCTAACTTCTTTGTGGTTACTGTAGGCATGCTAAAATGTTACTATTTAAAACGTGATTTACTCATACAGTTCTGTTTATTTTTTCACTTTGAAAACTCAATGAATGAAGGGAGGGGAGAAAACAGGTTTTCCCAGAATCTCTATAAACAGTTGATACCCTGCCTTAGGAGATCAGAAGAACACTTTTTGAAATTTCAGCTCATTTATTTATACTGAGAAGTGTTTAATTTATACTCATACCTAGGAATTTTCATTACCAGAT
The DNA here is from genome assembly GCA_004027595.1 of Dinomys branickii. NCBI lineage: Eukaryota > Metazoa > Chordata > Mammalia > Rodentia > Dinomyidae > Dinomys > Dinomys branickii. Next base: position 4,797 of record PVLD010003041.1, read on the forward strand.
CTGGGTCTTACAGGAGTATTTTTAGAGCATATAGCCTGATAACATAATTTGTAATTGAGATATATGATGTTTCGTTTATCAATGAGTATATTACTATTTAATAGTCTGATAGTTAGTAGTCTGTCACATGAATATTCCTAATTTAACCTGATAAATGAGCAGATGTCATTGTCCTTTATTCTACTTTCTAGCCTACATAAGCTTTTTTTTTTTTTGCTTGACTAGTAGTAGCTTTTATTTAACTTTGAAAGCAATACCACATTATAATGTGCAACAGCACAGTATTTAAATGGGAAAAATGCATGCACACTTTATTTCAATAAAAGATTAAGTAGTGAGTGTAAATACTACTCTACTTAACGTCATCAGAAAGTATAGGTAATGAACAATCCCAGAATAACATGCTAGGGATACAATCATTTAATGAAAGGAAAGCTTCATATTGTGTTGCTGCATCCTTGAGATGACAGTCTTCAAAAATCTGTTTCTCTTCTACCTTCTTTTGTACCATGCATACTCCCCTGCCTCTCATCTGCATGCCACAGACAATCAGGCTCACTCTTGTCCCCCACAGACTCCTCCACAAAAGTCAACAGGTCTTCTAGTACTTTCTTCTGAGACGGGACTAAATGTAGTTCTTGCTCCAAACTTTTTCCATCTAGTTTCAGGCTTTCCACTTCTCCATGTAAAGCAGCGACCTTCTCGCCGTTGTGAGTCGGTGAGCGGCCCCCGGCACTGGCCTGGGCGGCCCGGTGCGGAAAGAGCTTTTCTTGAACTTCTGTCGCGGCTCCACTGTCTTTCAGACCATGCGGCTGAGTGTAACTCGTCGCAGGTGTTAGCAGGTGAAGTAAGAGGTGCAGGAGAGCAGCTCAGGGTTGCTCATCCCAGTTGATGCCAGTGGCCTTAGATTCAGATTAGAGCCGCCGGTAATTGTGGTAGTGCTGTTGGTGGTAATAGTGGTGGTGGTGGTGGTGGAAGTTGTAATAGATGTAGAAGAAACTGCTTCGCCCATTCCAGAGAATTTTGATCCAAATTCCAGTGTTATACCACCAAGTGTTCTAGTTGAAATTCTTGGAGCACCAAATAAGAGCTCCGCAGACACCATGGAGGTAGAAACTTTTCATATCGAAGTAAACAGCATGGTGCTTGAACTAGTAGCAGTAGTGACAGCAGTAGATATTGGAGGCAAACCCCTGTCCGGTTTGTAAAGTAAATGGCCAGCCTTTTGAGACTGCGCAGTCAACAAAGAGGCGGCTCAGACCCAGTGGAGCCTGAGCGAAGTGTGCCCTTGGCCAGAGAAAACCTAACCCTGACTCCTACATAAGCTTTTTAAAACTTTTCTGAAATTTATTAATACATTTGCAGTACATAATGATTACATTCATCATGGAAAGTTTATATATGTACATATATATATATATATACACGTGTGTGTGTGTGTGTGTGTGTGTATGTGTGTGTGTGTGTGTATTCTTTTTCCTGCCCCCCCATCTCATGGTCCCATTTTCGTTTGCGAAACATCTATCTCCCTATTGCCTATTAGCTCAGCTCAGGCCGGCCTTGAGCTCACCTTGTAGCCCAGGCTGGCCCCAAACTCTCAATGATTCTCTTGCCTCAGTCTCCTGAATGCTGGGATTACAGGCATGCGCCACCACGCTCAGCTATTTTATTAATTTATTTACACTTTGGCTTTCTCATAAGAAAACTATGCAATATTTAAGCTTTCCTGTCTGATTTATTTCCCTTAATATATTGTCACATGGTACATCTTATTTTCCCACAAATGACTCAGATTTATCCTTTACAAATACTCCCATTTTTCTTTGTGTATTCATCTGTTGATGGACTTATAGGCTGCTTCCAAAATTTAGCTGGGAATTTCTATTTTTAGTTTTTGAGGAATTTCCATACTGATTTCTATAGTGGTTATACTAGTTCATATTCTCACCAGCAGCCTATCCAGCATTTGTTATTATTTGATTCTTGATAGCCATTCTTTCTAGAGAAAGATTGCAGCCCATATAAACCATATACTTATTTATTTGGACAGGGTCTTGCTTTGTATTCCAGGCTGGCCTTAAACTCACTATATAGCCTAGATTGGCCTTGTGGCAGTCCTTCTGCCTCAGCCTCCCAAGTGCTAAGATTATAGGCATGTCCCACTATGTGGAGCAAACTTTTATGATTTTTAGTTTCTCTTAAAAAGAGGGACAGTGGTAGCAAAAGCTGAAAAATAGCCACCTTTCTTTCCCCTCTCACTAGAATTTCCTGGTGGCACAGATTGGTCAAATGTAGTTTGACTAGCAGTTCACAGACTTACACTTACAAATTTAGTCTTGTTTTCTAGATTCTGGAATTTAAGATTGCACTGTGACCTCTGGCGTTAGACAGCTCCTTAGTGTATGTAGTCTTGCTATTTGGGATGCTTTAAATAGCTTCTGCTTTGCATTATCCTATATTGTAAGGTGTTCGCACAATTTAAAATGATGTAGTCATTGATTTTTAAAAGGCTATAGTTTTAAATACTAGTGTTTAATTATTGATAGAGTTGGTATAACTTGGTGAGAATAGCACTGAAACAGTGAAACAAACATCCAAGAAGCTCCTACTTTATGATCTTAGAGAAGCATTTCAAAGCAACTAGGAAACTTGGGGCTAATGTTCTTTCCTAGAAGAACAAAAAGATTCTAATGCTTACTTCTGCTGCCTATCTTTGCATCTTTCCTTGTCTTGCAGGATACTGGGTATGTGTCAGGGTTAGAAGTCCGGGGCGCTGGCTCCTAGTCCCAAGGGTAAGAAAGAAAGGAACTGGTCCGAGTTGAATAGAAAGTGAGGAAGACAATTCCTACCCACACTATAGGGACAAACCAAGGGGAGAGTCCAGAGCTACCACCTAACTGCTGGGAGGAGGCCCGACAGAACAGTCAGCAGGGACAAGAGCCTCGGATGGTTCCCCAAGCGGGGAATCGGGAAGAGCGAGCTTTTATGGACCAGTTCACGCTTCTCACAGGCCCTGATGAGACCTAAGTGGGGACTCAGTAGTTAAGGGGGAAAGATACCCAAAAGTTCTTGTCACAGGTGGAAGTCTGTGTTTTAAAAGGTAATGAAGGGAACCCAGGATTGATTGCTGAAGGGGTAGAGGGGGCGGCAAAACAGATGAGGAGAGTGTGCGCTCACTAAGACAATACAGGTGGGTGTATTTCTCAGGTACACAGAAAACTACTTCAATACCAAGTGGTCAGCTGTAGCTTGTAGGGGGTGTTAACTTCCTATACAGTTACTTTGTATACAGTTTGAATTTTTACAACAGGCTTATTATTCCAATAACAGAATGTAAGGTCAGTGAGGGAACAGACTTCTCTTGTCCATCACTGCATATGGCAATGGGCACAGAGTGGGCACTTGAAAATACCTGTTAAATAAATGTGTATTACCTTTGTGCAGGGAAAATATGGAAAAGGGAGCGGCAGGACCTAGTAAGTTCACCACAGTGCAATTCAAAGGCTTTTGATGCTAGAAAATCTAGATATAATATATGGCTCTATCAAGAACCAGAAATCCACTGTCAAAACTACTTGCTTTGCTGGTTTTGTTGTTATTTTTTATTTTTTGTCATTCTGATTTTTTTTCTTGCAGTTTAATTGGTTAATTTCCCCCAGCTCTATTTTTTTTATTTTAAAGACAAAAGAATAGAAACATATCAACAACCAAACAGACATAAACCAGAATAACACAAAAACAGTAAAGGAAATACAAAATTATAGAGAAGATAGTAGGGAATTAACAGTGGTTGCTGTATTACATAATGTTATCTTCGCATTTGTTACTCAGTTATACAAATAAAGGCATGTAGGATTAATCAAACAATTTTCTCCACCCTCATCTCTGTTGTTCTCCCACCCAATCAGTCATCTTCCCTCTAATAATAACTGTACTTTTTGGTTTTATTCATTCCCTCGGGCTCTCATGTTTGGAAGACACATGGCTGCTTCAAATTGTGCTGCAACAAACATGGTTTTTTGTCGTTTTGAAACAGGGTCTTGCTATGCAGTTCAGGCTGACCTTGAGCTCACTTTGTAACCCAGGCTGGTCTCGAACTTGCAGCCATCCTCCTGCCTCATCCTCCTGAATACTGGGATTACAGGTGTGCACCACCATGCCCAGCTGTGTTATTGTTGTTCTGAGACAGGGTCTTACTCTAATTCAGTCTGGCCTTAGACTCACTGTGTAATACAAACTAATCTCAAACTCATCACCATGCTCAGCACTACTTGTTTTGAGGTTACTGATTTTATTTTTTAAAAAAATGGTGGCACACGCTTATAACCCCAGTCACTCAGGTGGCTAAGGTAGGAGGATCATTGTGAGTTCGAGACCTGCCTGGGCTACAAAGTGAATTCAAGACCTGCCTGAACTTCGTAGTGAGACCCTGTCTCAAAAAGACTAAAAAAAAGAAAAAGACTTTCTATTCCAGACCCATTTTCTTTGTCTTTCCCAGGAAGTTTTACAGTTAAGCACTCTATCAGTATTTTTCTCAAGGCTTTCTAGGAGGTAGAGGAATTCGGGAAGAGACTTCTGTTGAACAAGCCATTGGCTCTGGCAGTGATGTGGTTGTGCCCCAGAGCCAAGAAATGTAGGGACAAGCCATCTCTTCACTGAGGACATGGAGAAGGAGGGAGTGACGGAGGGGGAAAAAATGAACATGGGAGAAACCAGAGTTTCCTTTGTCTTGTTCACCTGCCTGATGGGTCTGGCCCTTTGCCCACCCAAGATCATCCTGTCTTTGTGGCAGCTGCAGTGAGCTCAGATCACGTATTTCTGTTCCACCTTTCCTTCTCTCCAAGGAAATCCCCCAACTGAGGAAATGTGTTTGGCTGCTTTTATAGTAGCTCCACTGCTGAAAAGAGAAAACTATTATTTGTTTGTCTCTTTTGCATTTGAATACATTTTGCTTGTGTGTCAGGAATAGTTTGGGGAAGTGAACCTGATCTTGGGAGGCGGCGATCTGGGTTTTGGGAGCTGTCTGTCTCCTGGCTGTTTTTCCTAAACTGCTGTCTCTACCAGCTACTGCTGCAGAATAACTTCCTGACCACCATTAGTGATGACTACTAAAATAGGCCTTTCTGCTTCCGCAGGGCATATAATAAATTATTTGTAATGCATCATTTCTAGCTAAGATGTAAAAATGTATGAAATGTTAGAATGAGGACTCTGAAAACTGGACACTTGGAGATTCTGACCGGAGTAGATTAAATATGTCAGAGATAGCTGCTACTAAATTATTTGGAAATTAATAAGATGAAGTAAGTAAGCGGCAGAGCCATCTGCCTGTGTAGAAATGTTTATTTTGGCATCTGGGGACACACATTTGATTTTTGTTCACCTGGCGTTGTGTCTGAGCAGGTGTGTACATTGGCCGATTTGATATTATTTTCCTTTCCTGCTATTCCATAGTATTTTAGGCTACTATAGTTTTACTACTTAGTTAACTCTGCCTATTAATTCACAATAAAGTTTGAGTTTAACCATTGCAAGATTTAGAACTATAACATCCTGAGTATAAACATGGTAATAGAAACTAATGATTTTATACTTAAGTAGGGCAATTTTGTGACTTGAAAACCACATGGCATCTTAGAAACTAGGCACAAATGAATAAGTTCACCTTATGTATCTGTATCTTGATGGTCAAACAGGAAGGTGTTTGTGCTGTATAGAATGTAAAGTAACCCTTATATTATTGGAGAACTATTGCAATAAGAAATTGTCAAAAAAAAAAAAAAAAGAAACTGTCATGGGGGCTGGGGATATAGCTCAGTGGCATAAGTGCCTGCCTGGCAAGCACAAGGTCCTGAGTTCAATTCTCGGTCCCCTCCCCACCCAAAAAAAGAGAGAAAGAAACAGTGTCATGCGAGTCCTGAGAGTTTATTCTGTCTAAACAGTGATTTATTTAACTGAAAGTTTCCTCACTAGAATTGAGAAGGAACTAATGTGAAACTTAGAAAGTTTCTGTGTTAAATTCTGAGTCAGTGCCTGTGCTGGTACATGATAGCTTGATTAAAGGTGGATTCCTCAGAAGGGAGGTAACCTCAAAGAAGAGGAACGATATTCTTTAAATGTTACTCATGGTGCTATTTAGGAATTGGCCCTTTGGGTACTTTACCAGCCAGGGTGGGCATGTTTGTCTTTGCAAATCTTTTGGGGATGGCCGAGACCTTCTCTTCCAGCCTTTGAGTGTTCTGAATTTTAAAAAAAAGTTTTGGTTTCTTTTTTAAGGAAGAACAACTCTTCTCCATCACAATGTACTTTTAATCTTTCTTGTTAGTGTTCCAATAGCTTCAAAACAGAAGCAGAAGACTGTTCCAGAATGCATGTGACAGGGTGAGTGCTGTGGGGTCTCCTTGTTTTCATTCACATTCATTGCTGCACCTAACACCTGAAGTTTGGGAGCATAAATTCTTCCAAAGGGGACAGACAGCGCACTGTTGTCATCTCTTGTGATATCTTGAAGATGCCAAAAATAGATATCCAGGCCGGGCGTGGTGGCACACGCCTCTGTAATCCCAGCACTGAGGCAGGAGGACGGTTGCAAGTTGGAGACCAGCCTGGGCTACAAAGTGAGCTCAAGGCCAGTCTGAACTGCATAGTGAGACCCTGTCTCAAAAAGACCAAAAACAAAACAAAAACAAAAAGAGGGATGGATTTGTGAAATCTCCCAGTTTAAAAACATTGTTTTTACATCATGCTGGGGGATGGTCACACAGAACATGTTTATGAACCAAACCTTGTGGCCTCTGCTCCTGACCTTTCTTCATATGCTTGCGTTTTGTTCCCTCCCACACTCAGGCCCTGCCGATCAATGGAAATCGAACTCAGCTTGCCAGGCAGGTGCTTGTGCCACTGAGCTATATCCCAGGCCCCGGCCCCACCAATCAAAACTTGACTTTCCTATAGCAAGAGCGTTCGGCTTGCTATTAGGGAATGTATGATAAATCTTGTAAACTAATTTGCTGTGTCTCAGTGGGACCGTTTTGCTTTCTGTTCAGTTTTCTTGTGTTCTTAGAAAACAAGCACATACTCACTCCCCAGAGACAAAGTCTGTCCTCTTTGCTTCTGAACCCCCACACCCAAATGTGGCCTTTCAGGCCATGTGGAAAGAATAATCCTGAGATAAGGGAGGTGGTTTGGGCCTCTGGGGTTCTTCAGTCCGTGCAGTGCACAGACCTGCTTAGGCCATGTGTGGCAAGGATTTATAATTTCTTGTCAAGGTGTGTTTCTACTGTGTTCAGAAATACACCAAAACTTGGGGTGTTGTTGACTTGGGTTTCACAGACCTCACAGGTATGGATGGGTTCGCAATTTGGATCCCTCAGCAGGGCACTTACAATGTGTGAGGCAGATTGAGCCTGGTGTTGCAGCAGTGCTGCCTGCCTGGGCTAGTGTTGTATGCAGTCAAGAGGACTGTAGCAGGGTGAGAAGCTGCAGCTCTAGGTCTAGATTTTCTAAATCTATTGTTTTGGTAGGAACTGCTCAATAGCATGTAGTGGGTGTAGATTTAGGAACCAGGCTGTTTTCTACTTCAGAAAAGGAAGTTCCCCCTCTTGGGAATGGCCTAATAAGGTTGTAAAGTAAGAGCTGGGTTTTCCCTAAGACTTTCAGGTTTTCTGAAACTAGTGTAAGACGTGGGCACAAGTAAGAGCGATAGGGAACGTTGAACAGCCACAGAGAGCTGGCTAACGTCCTCCTCTTTTGAAATAACTTTTATTCCAATTATAAAATAGTAGTTAAAATATGCATTACATCCAATTTGGAAGGTAAACAAGTAACCACTATTTGACATATATCCTCAGCTTTTTTTATCCTGTATATATATAGTGTTTTTGCAAAACTAAGCCCATGCTGTAGATACACAGAAAATGTTTTGTATTGGGAACTAAACCCATGGCACTTGCACTGAGCTACAGCCCCACCCCTTTTTAAAAAATTTTGAGACTAAGTCTTGCTAAGTTGTCCAAATGGAGCTCGAGCTTGCACTCATCCAGTGTCAGGCTTCCAGAGTGCTGGAATTATGGGCATACACAGTCACACCTACCCAGCAGAAAGTATTTTTTAACTTTTTTTTTTCACTGACTGTATTATGAAGGCTCTCTTACATCATTGAAAGTCTTCTTTGGTGATTTTTTTTTTTGTTTTAATTTTTGTAGTACTGGAGGTTAAACCCAGGGCCTTGCAAATGCTAGGCAAGGACTCTATTACTAAGCTACATCCCAACCCTTTTTATCTTTTTGAGGTACTGGAAATGGAACTCAGGACTTTGAGTTTGGCAGCAGGCCCTGTGCCACTGAGTTATATCCCTGGCCCAACCGTTTTTATTTTTTATTTTGAGACAAAGTCTTTGCAAATGCTTAGGCTGACCTCTCTTTTCTGCCTCATCCTCCCTACTAGCTTGGATTATAGACATGTGCCACCACACCCAGCATCTTCAGTGAATATACAATAATTTAGCTGATCTCCTGTTGAATATTTAAGTGCTTCTGTTTTTCTTTTTATTATTACAGCAGGTTTTGTAGCTGTGTACATCTCCAGTTGCCTTATCAACAGCTATGAACGTTTTAAAGACTTCTGATGCAAACTGTCAAATCTTACTATATTCCTTTAAAGACCTTACTAAAACTTCTGGTTCTCAGCATTCCAAGCCTTATTCTTGAAGAATTTCAAGAAGTCAGTACCGTATTCCCTCAATAGCTAGTTTTGTGAAAGCCTGTAGAATTCTTTTTCTGTCTCTTCGCATTCCTTAAGGAAAATTAATGTGTTTGCTTTTTCTGTTTGACAAGAGTATGGAACAGAAACATAAGGTACTTTGTTACATGGTTTCACCTGGTAATCAGGTCATCAGCTTGTTGTCTATTTTTGGATATTTGTGCCTAGTAAGCAACTGTAGTCACCACAGTGAGACTGGAGGCAGCTTCATTTTGGTATTTCTAAGATGTGGTTTATAGAATATGCTGGAACAGCTTCAAGTCAGTGTAGACCTCACTGATGGTGGGTTACACTGACATATTTGGCATACACTTACTTCTCTGCGAATGACCCAGAAGAGGTGAGGGGAATTGGTATAGGAGTGATCAGTATTTCTCTGGGGACAAAACTTTGATTAATGAGCTCAGCGTTCAGCTGTGTGGTCCCCAAGCAAGTCTTGTCTTGTATGATTAATGTATAGCTGGGACTCCTAATGGAATTGGGTATTTATCATGATGAAACAGTTGCTCTTCATTTGTTCTTTCCTTTTCTTTTCTTTCTTTTTGGCTTTTTTGAGGCAAGGCCTCACTATGTAGTCCAGGCTGAACTTGAGCTCAACTATATAGCCTAGGCTGACCACAAACTGGTGTTGATCCTCCTGCAACAGCCTCCCAAGTGCTAGGATTACAGGCATGTGCCACCGTGCCTGGCTTCTTTTGTTCTTTTCATGTGCACCTGCCTTGCGCTTAAGCAGATAGCCATTTACCTTGTCTCCTTCAGCCACTATTTAAATGAAAATAGCAGACGACATTGGCTTTTTTCCAGGCCCTCCTTTGTCATAGCAAAGCCCTCTTCTATTCTAAGCACTGAGATGGGTACAGTACAAGGATTAGTGACATGATCTGTAAGGAGTAGAAGAAACTTTAGAAATACTCTTTGCTTCTAATTTTATAGCACAGTCAGTCTCTGGCTTCAAAAAACTTACACTTTTCTTAGAAATAAGATACATCCACAGGAAAAGATTAAACACTAGAACAACCCAGGACAGCCAGTGGTTCAGTGCCAGACACGACACACCAACAGTGACGACTGTGGGGTTCCGTGAGGGGAAGCAACTTTGGATGTTTCACGCTGACAAGTTTGCTTAATTTTTGTTGTTGTTTTTATAACTGGGCCTTGAAGAATGGATGAGATTGTAAATGAAGGTCATTCCTCCTAAGGAGGAGCTGTAATTAAAGCCAGAGATGTGTAGAAGCAAAGAGTGGTCACTCTGGCCGGTGTGGGGGTGCCTGAAGACCCTGCCTCAGCCACTTGGCGGTGTGACTTGAAGATGCTTTTTGAAGCTTTTTAGCCGTTAGCACTAGCAGCCAGGTGAGTTCTAATGTGTCTCTGTTGCCAGCTCTTCAGGGGCAGAAGTAACCAACAGAGCTAGGGCTCTTGCTCTCTCTCCGGATCTCTTGGATTGCAGCCAGGAGTCCACAGAGATCCACGCACAGGTAGCTTTCTGGAATGCATGTGGACATGACTTCTAGAGTGTTGGGCCAGCCTAGACATCCCAGGTGAAGTTCTGTCTGGAAACGGCCTGCCTCTTTTTCATATAACTTGCTTCCTGGGGAAGCTTACAACCCCTATGTCTTCAGTCTCCCTTATACAGTCAGGCGTTTTGAAAGTGCGAAGTGGCAGGGCCCGCTGGAGACTTCTAAACTTCAGTGAAGTCATAGTGCTTGCTGTGGGCTGTACTTCAAAGTCACTCACCAAAGATAAGAGTTACAAACATTACACATAGTGTCTCCCAACTTCTTGGCAACTTAAAGCCCCTTTTCAAGTAAAAGCTGACATTTGAATACTGTACTTTGTGTTACTACCTGAGGTCCTTAAACGCACCCAAAGGTGTTTTTCTACTTTGCCTGCCTAAGGCTACCTTTGAACTTCATTCTTTAGGTCAGTTAGGAGGCTACTGCTAATTAAAATGTAAACATTCTCCTCCTACAATTAAATAATCACTAGTCAATTACATAGTAACTTGCTTACCCAGGTAGGACTGAGGGAAGGTGAGACATAGTTAAGGTTTGGGGTAGGTGAGAGGGCTTCTCAGCTTGGGGGATCTGCATTGAGGTCATCCAGGCCACCTGACTGAGGCTGGAGGAAGCGCTGTGGTGGCGGGCCCAGACTCCGGCTGCGGGTTAGGTAATGCAGTAGAATTCAGAAGTAGCTTCAGAGCTTTCTTAGAAGTGCTGTCTTTGAAATTACCAAAAAAGTGGCTAGGAGGGTTGCCTGGACCTAATAATGTGTAATAGTTTAGAGTCTAGGTTTGTACAATTGGGCAAAAATGGACACACTGTTGTACCCGTGGACTCCAGCTTTGCCACAGGCCTTCTGTGTGCATAGTAGTGCTGCCCTTGGCCCAGCCTTTTTGAGGGGGACATGTGAGTGCACCGAAGCTGAGCAAGTTGGAAGTGTGTTTGCTAAGCCTTACTCAAGTTTGGTTAGGAAGGGCCAGGGAGAGGGGGTAGTAGATGGGGTGATGAGATTGTAACTCTTTTTTCCTTCATTCTTTTGATCCTTGTTTACTGAAATTAGTCTCAAGGGTTATAAACTGTATTACTTCTGCCTGCTGGGTGTGTTGGTGTATGCATGTAATTCTAGCACACGGGAGGCTGAAGCACGAGGATCATCATAAGTTCAAGGTCAGTCTGAACTGCATGACAAGAACCTGTCTCAAAGCAAAAGCAAAAAATGTGTACACACACACACACACACACACACACACACATACACATACAGTCCACCAAAAAATTACATACACACTTGGACAGTGGTTTGACATATTGATGTCTGGAAACTAATGACCACCATTTTGAGCACCTCTGTAATTGTAGAGGCCAAAGTTAGCGTGTATTAATCTCATGGTCTCAATAAATTTATTACTAAAATACTCATGTAAGTTTTTCTTTTGCTGATATATGTATTTTTTGGCTCTCTATAAATATATATGAATGTATGTATGTATGTACATATATCACTTCTGATTTAGGTTTAGTAAAATTTCCTGAACGTATGGAAGATTTTGCATTAACCTCTTAACACTGTTTAATCAAAACTTCTTAGTATTTCCTGGTAATAAATTACATATCTGCATTTTACTTAGGAAATATTGACCTTTAGTACAAAAGGTTAAATATATCATTAAGACAAGTAGTGGCTATTTAATAAATGACCCTATCTTGAACTGACTTGATTCAGTTCAATTTACTAAGTCATATTGTTCTGTTTTGTTTTGTCTTTTTGAGACAGGGTCTTCCTATGCAGTTCAGGCTGGCCTCGAGCTCACTTTGTAGCCCAGGCTGGTCTCAACTTATAACAATCCTCCTGCCTCAGCCTCCAGAGTGTTGGGATTACAGCCATGCACCACCACACTCGGCTGTCATATAGTTCTTTCAAAACTTAAGACATGTTTTTCTAATAAACAAATGTAAAATTTGAGCTATATCTTAGAAAATAGGGCTTTATAGTATTTCCATACAATGGAATACTGTTTCATTTGTTTATGAAAGTTTTTTAATAGTGTGAGAAGGTGCTCATCTTACATATGGCACCGTTACCAGTATGAAATCTGTTTACACATATGAAAATAGAATAAAGGGCATACAAGTCATGTGCGGTGGCGCATGTCTATAATCCCAGCACTTGGGAGGCTGAGGCAGGAGAATTGCTTTGAGTTCGAGGCCAGCCTGGGCTACATCACGAGTTCAAGACCAGGCTGGACTACGCAGCGAAAGCATGTCCCCCTCCCCCCGACTCCACAAAAAAGTGGAGATACCAAATTGTGTTGTTCTCTTGGATGAGAGGATTGTGAGCTATTTAAATTTTTATTTTTTGTATTCTTTTGCGTACCACTTTTGATGCTAACTGGGTATCATTCTTGCAATTAAAAAAATACAGTATTAGATTATAAATCATTTTATGCCCACCTCAATGAAGATTTTAAACATCTAATAGACCTTCCAGGTTAAATTATGCTTTCTGTAGAGAGGCAATGCAAAATTACCCATCATAAATTTCAAAAGATCGGAGCATTTTGTCCTTTCCAACTTGCAGTTATCTTGTAAGAGAGCAGGCATGGCCTGTAGACCAATTTCTTACACAGGGCCTGCTGGTGTTGGCTCCCAGATTTCCTGCAGCAGTTCGGAAAGCAGTAACTCAGAGCTCTGTGAAGTTAATGATGCCCGGTAAGAAAACCCTGAGGCATTTTAGTTCTGTGACTTTGTCAAGAGTAAACTTTAAAAATACATTAAAAAACTTTTCTTCTTGCAATATAACATACATGCACAGTAGTGCATAAACCTTCAGTGTACAATTTATGCATATTCATAAAGTGAGCATGTTTTTATAACCTTTTTATTTTTGTCATATTGTGCTGTTGTTTACTTTTGGTTTTTTTGGTACCAGGAATCAAACTCATGACCTCACACTTGCCAGGCAGGTACTGTGCTGCTGAGCTCAATCCCCAGCCCGCTGGTGTTTACTTTTAAGATAAAATTTTCATAGAGTTCTACATCAAAAAATACATTGTTTAGTAGTCTTTGGTTTGCAGAAGTTATGTTTTGTATATTTCAGTCTCATAACTGCACTAGCTCTTTGGATTTTACTATTTTCAAGGAACTCTACAAAGTTTCACTCAGAATATTGTTACCCCTAACCTGTAGATGGAAAATAGGTTTTTTGTTTTGTTTTGTTTTGTTTTTTATATTTTTAAGACAGGGTCTCACTATGCAGTTCACGCTGCACTTGAGCTCATTTTGTAGCCCAGGCTGGTCTCGAACTTGCAACGATCCTCCTGCCTCAGCCTCCCAAGTGCTAGAATTACAGGCGTGCGCCACCACGTCTGGCTCCGGAAAAATAGGTTTTTAAACATTTAAAACTGAGAGAAAACAATCACTATAAAATTATTGACATGTAGCTTCTGTAGATTTAATTTTGCTTTCATTCCCAGCTGCAGCACATGTTTTGCCTCAGGCTGGTTGTGTGGAACTTGATTCCTCTGCATCTGCATAAGATATAGCTTAGTTTGTTAATCAGAAGAGGCAAATTTGCAGCCATCTCTTATGTGTGTCAGGCCTAGAAATCTTAGACCAACCTGGGAGGAACTTAAGAGATCATTACCCACAGAGGAGGAAACTGAGGCCTAGGTTACGTGCCTTGGCTGGGGTCACAGAATTGGCATCAGGACCTTACCCCCATGTTCCATTACTAAACCAGTGTAAATCCCCATTCTCATATAAAAACTCACCTTTTGTACCAAAAATGGAATCCTCCATGTGTGAAATTGACATCTCAAGAAAGATAAATTACCTATCATATTTTCAGCCAAACTTACGGAGGTAACCTGACAGCATCTACCTGTTTTGGAATGTATCCCTTGGGTTACTTCAGGTGAATGAGAGACACTGCAATGTGGCAGTGGTATAAATGCCGATCTGTAATCGTTTGGAGCATTTCTGAGTACAGTGAACTGGAATAGCCCTGGCAATAGGATCAGTGTGGTGTGATGTTGACTTGTGACCCTTCCCTAGGGATTGAGCTGTGTTTGGAGAGGCCATTGTGCTGGAACACAAGGTTTGTAGGCCATGTTCTCAGGCATTGGATGGGGGACTGGTGACTTCCACCTGTAAATGACCATCAGTATTTCATGATTTGTGGTTTTCCAGATTTTAAAAGCTCCCTAGTGGTACATAGGGAAATAAAGCTGCTCCTTGATTTTCTAAGGGAGATCAGGCAACGTCATTGAGTTAAGCACTGATCATTGTGGTAGACCCCAAGGATTTATGCTACTTAAACATTCGTAAGGACTTAATCTATGGAGCTGACAGTTACAAAGAAAGAGCACCAGTGCCCTCCAGAAATCTTATTCCTGTTGGTATGTTGGATGAGTGCCATGCACCAGAGTTTTGTCAGAGGCTGGGGTGTGGCTTAGCAGATTCTGTGCCTAGTGTAGGTGAGGCCCTGGGCTCAGTACCCCCGCACCAAAACAAGTTTCACCAGCGCAAACTGATTTTAAGCTGCCTATAAGTTTGTATCCGGATGGAGAAAGTGTCTTTTCAGTGTAGCATCATACATCCATGGAACGACCTTTAACATGACTGCCCAGATCCTGTCTGCCAGACTCTTCCCTGTGCCTTCCTTAGAGGTCAGACTGGGCACTTGCCTTCAGAGTATGACAGTGATGTTGAGTTTTTGACCATGTGTCCCTCCACCCTCCTTTAGAATGTTCCTTTATATCCTTTTCCAGATCTTGTCTGTCCTTCAGGGCCCACCTCAGTTCCCATCCTCTCTGCCTTTCCTAATCTTTCTCCAGTTTTGCCTGTCCAGTGCTATCGATGATGCAGCTGCATTGTGGCCTAGTGTGAACAGAATGAACTCTGGGCCTATTGCCTGGAAGATTTTGGTCTGTAAGATTTTTCCCAGCCTGGATTTCTTCATCTGGAAAAATGAGAATAATAATTGCACTTTCGTTCATAGTCATACAGAATAAATGAGTTCGTACTATCAAAATGTGTAGAACAGTATGTGGCACCATTTTCATTAAGTGGTAATTATTATTATTCCTTCTAACATGTATTAAGTCATAGTCTTCCTTGTGTCATTGTTTAATCATTTTAATTATTTGGGGGGGGCCCTCAGTGAACCTGTGAAATCCTCCCCCAGAGACAGGAACTTCACTTTGTACTTTTTTATTGATCATTTACTACTTAGGCATATAGATCCCCAATACACACCCTATGATGAAATTATTATTGTAGTAAAGAAAACAGATTAGAAAGATACATAGCTCAGTGGTTTATCACTTGCCTCTTATGTGTGAGGTCCTGGGTTCAATCCCTAGCAAAAGAGGAAGAAAATAGATGAAACAGGAAATAAGGAATTAGAAAGATAGGCTTTAGTTGAGACTTAGTTACTTTTCTTGTTGCTGAAACAAAATACCTGATGCCCAAAGTTAAGGGAGGAAAGGTTTATTTGGCTAGCAGTTTGTGGAGGTTTCAGTCCACAGCTGGCTCAAAGCAGTGCAGCAGGACAGACAGCGTGGAAGAGGAGAAACAGTCTATGCAGGCAGAAGGTAGCAAAGCAAACAAGGGCCGATCACAGCTCTTTCTATCCCTTCTGTCTTGTCCAGGCTACTTAGGGTGGTTTGCACTTACACCCTTAATCCTAATACCTTTGATCCTAGCATTGCACTGTGAATCAATCCCAGCATCACACACTCTAGATCCAGCTACCTTTGAAAAAGCTGCACCTATGACTGCATGAGGTTTTTTGGGGAGGGACATACATCTAGATCCAAAGCATTACACAGATGGAATCTTGTAATTCATTCTTTTTCTCACTATTGTTGAGTCTAGTGAGCTCTTCTACCACAGTCACCAAAAGTATCAGCATTATTTAGCAAGGAGGCAGTTTCAGGAAATTGATGCGGACACTGTTTTCTTCTAGGCCTGTGGTGGGAGGGAATCTCAGACAGTAGAGTCTGAGCTGTCAGAGTATCCAAAGCAGTAAGTGGTAGGTCATGAGCTAGTTAGTTGTTTTAACATATTTCTCTTCCTGGGAGGCATGGAAAAGCCACTACTGGGGAGAGGACCTTAGTCATCAACCACTTTCTCTGCCTTCCCCTCCTCCTCTGTTAGCTGCTCAAATATTCACAAGCACCACCTTATCTGTCAGTGTCGCAGACATTTGGGGGAAATCAGAAGTCACAGCTAGTGAAACGAGGTGGGAACTGGAATAAAGTGGCAGAATAGAACTAAGCCAATTGCACACAGGAGATCAGTGGGCCTCTGCCACCCACCCGGCAGCCTGGGAGCTCCGCCAGGGTTCCGCGCTATGCCCCGTGGGAGCCGTCTCCGAGATGAAAATGCACATTTCTCCTTCTCCTAGGCTGGAACAAGACATTAAAAAGTTAAAGGCTGACCTGCAAGCCAGCAGGCAAGTAGAACAGGAGCTCCGCAGTCAGATCAGCTCCCTCTCAAGCACCGAACGAGGGATCCGCTCAGAGATGGGCCAGCTCCGGCAGGAGAACGAGCTGCTGCAGAACAAGTACGTGCACCTTGTGGACCTCACGGCCTCACTGTTTCTCATGTTTCCAGGGATTGCAGGACAAGATACGTGGTGACAAAGGGACTTAGCAGAGAAGTTTTTAAATATTTAAAATAATTTAATACCAGATTTTAAAATCTAATAAAACTTACCTTGCTGTAATAAATAGTTTATGAGTGTGGATATTTTTCTTTTCTCATTTAATGTTTAAAATAGTTACTGAGTTTTTATGATAAGTAAAAGTGATAAGTTTTGCTACAATTAGAAAATCTTGTTCCTTTGAGTGAAAGTATCCAGCTAATCAGACTATACTTCCTGAGCTGAAATATGACATTGAACTTTGAAGAACAAGGCAGGAAGCCAGCTCTTATGGCTGAATTCTTCTAAGCTTTCCATTCATTCATTCTAGAATACTTGTTAGAGTGGGGCTGTTTTGTCTTTCGTTTTTTATCTCAGCACTGTGTTGGCCATAGTGATAACTGTTACAGGCTACAGGCTTTCTCTGTTGCAGTGAATCGTTCCATATTCGTAAGCAGTGTAACCCCAAAGCTAGAAAGTTACAGGCAAAAGTGTCTCCACTGCTTCTGAACAACATTGTTCTAGCATTGATAAATACTGTAATGAATATTTTAGTGAGAAGCCCACATTGATATGTAAAGCTGTGAGTGACTCTAAGAGATGGATTTGGGAAGACTGAGAAACCTTCTGGTTTCTGGCAGGGGAAGGCTGCAGCATGGGTGTACTCAGGAACAGGAAGAGCTCTCCCTTCTGTCCCTGTTTCACTTTTGGTGGGACTAATCTCATTGGAGATTCTTTGACCTCACTGAAGTTCTTTCAAGGTGCACTGAGGCCCCAGAGTTAGTCCTGTAATTACCTTGTACTTTGTTAGAACGATGTCCTCTCTTCTGAATGGCCTGTTGTAGATCACTTAACCTTACCACAGCAGAGGGTAGGTCTGATTCTGGGTCTCACTGGTGTTTAGGAATTATTAAATAATAATAACAATGTGTTTTCTCTGGACACATTGGGAGTCGATACGATTTTCTGCTCAAACGTCCTATTTACTTGACTTTAAGATGGTAAAGAAAAAAGCCATGTTTTACAAGGATTTTATAGTATTTCTAATTATAAGGCTTTCTATGGCAACTCTTTCCGTACAGGTTACATAATGCTGTGCAGATGAAACAAAAAGACAAGCAAAATATCAGCCAGCTGGAGAAAAAGCTCAAAGCTGAGCAAGAAGCCCGAAGTTTTGTAGAAAAACAGTTAATGGAGGAGAAAAAAAGGAAGAAGTTAGAAGAAGCCACTGCTGCCCGAGCTGTTGCATTTGCTGCTGCATCTAGGTATGTCCACGCCAGCTGGTGTTTATCTGGGCTCAGTATTCCTTGTCCCTGGGGTAGGGTTGGGTAGACAACCATCGTGTGTGGATGGATTGCTGTAAGGAATGTTTTATTAGCTGGTTTCAACTCCATGTGTGCCAGTTACAATGATTTCATTCCTCAATGATCTCACCTAGAAAGGAAGATCAGGGAGTCACTATACTAAGTGCTCCTTAGAGAAGGTTTCCAGTCCTTTTCAGTAAGACTGATGATCACTAAATGCTTTGAGAGATCCCATCTGGAGTTTTGTTCTCTTTATAGGGCTTATCATTGTTCTCCACTCTTTGTGTGGGTATTTCTGAGTTTCCAATTGTAATAAGAAAGGTGTAATACTTTGGTTTACCCAGGTACTGTACCATGTGCTGACTCATTCAACACTTTGATGGATATCAGCATACTGTCAAGCGAGATGAAAAATTAGTCTCTAAAAGGCGCAGTTAAACTTGTGGAATGATATCTGTTTTTAAAAAAATTTTTGGTACCAGGAATGCAACTCAGGACTTTGCACTTGCCAGGCAGCTTTTGTGCTGCTAAACTATATCCCCAGCCTTATAAACAGCTTAGAATTTTTTTTTTTTTTTTTTTTTTTAAGACGGGGTCTTGCTATTTAGTTCAGGCTGGCCTTGAGCTCACTTTGTAGCCTAGACTGGCCTCAAACTCTCAGTGATCCTACTGCCTCAGCGTCCCAAGTGCTGGGATTACAGGTGTGAGCCACCATCCCTGGTTAAACTGGTGGTGTGATAAAAACTGTGAACTACATCTTGTACCATTAAAACTAACCACTAGATGTAGGTATTCCAAAAACCGATCTGTGATTACCACCTGAATTCCAGTAAGGAGAAAACAGTGAAGAGCTTTTTTTTTAAGTTTACTTCACCGCTGCGCTCCTCCTCCTCCCCCTCCCCCTCCCCCTCCCTCCTCCTTCTTCCTTCTCCTCCTCTCTTCCCTCCCCCCTCACCTCAACTAGTGAAGTCTGTTTGCATGTTTAGGGTCAGTTACGGGTTTGCAGATGCAAAGTGAGGATAGATTATCTCATGTTAATTTTTTTCCTAATTTGTATCTGTGTGGTGTAACTCAACTGTAGTTTTTCCTGGAGTTTTGCTTTATTGTGTTAAACAGATAATGTAGTTGCCAACCTTTGGCATGTTCATAGACTTCTTTGGCGTTTTGGCATTTGCAAATAACTGGTGAGTCATCATTTCACCCTTCAGGAAATAACAGCGAGGAGTGAGAACTCTTGCTCTGACCTCCTCCCATCCTCAGGTGGCTGAGCTTTGTGGCTTATCTGTAGCTAGACAGATTCCCAGGCAGTTGGGTCACCAGACAGGATCCAAGGAGGTCCTCCAAAGACGGATGGGTACCTCGGCTCACCTCGCCCGTGGGGTAGGTTATAAGTTCACTGTCTTACATCACAGAAGAGAATCGTAGGGTGCATCGATGAGAGGCATTAGAAAGATTTATGAGGCAGAATTTTAAAGTACATACTCATAAGCTGGGTGGTGTGGCATATACCTGTAATCCCAGTGCTGTAGAGGCTGAAGCAGGAGGACTGCTGGGATTGGGAGTTCAAGGGTAGCCTGGACTACACAGTCATTTCAAGGCCAGGGTAAACTATGTAGCAAGACCCTGTCTCAAAAAAGACCAATAAAGTACACAGCAGATTCTCAAGAAAGGCATACATTATAGTCTGCGGTAGGAGTTTGTAAGTGAGCTTGGTCTCGGGGTTCTCCTCAAGAGGGGTGATCTGGCTATGTGTAACCCCAGGGTCTGGCAGCCTCCTTGTCTGGCGGACTAGGCTAGAATGTAAGCCGTTTGGATGTGTTTGAAGGTGAGAGGTGCTGTCTGCTAGTAGCGGGAGACGAGGACTTCATGAGAAGCAGCGGGCCCAGAACCCCGCTCACTCTCAAGGTGGTAGTATCTTTAAGGTCGTTAGGAGTTTTTAGACAGTTTCCTGGAAGGAAAAAAGGTTTTGTAACCTTGGGTAACTTCTGTGTCCCAATACTATAGTTTTTCTTAGAAGTACAGTTTTAAAGTTACGATTTCCCTTACCCCCTCCCTACCTATTTTCATCATCGATTTTGCCAGTCATCCAGTGTGGCCTGTACTCTCCTTAACTCGGTGTCCATCCTTGCTGCAGCCTTTCACCGGGGGGGACTAGCAGCTCCTTTGGGGGTGAGGGTGGAGTACAGGAAGTGGAACTCAGGACCTCACGCTTGCCAGGCGCTGCGCTGATGAGCTAAATCCCTGGCCCCGTAGCAGTTCCTTAACCCTATTGTTTAGTGTCTCTCATGCCTGAGATTCAGCTGCTTGTTTTCTTAACTCTCCTGAATCCCTCTTGCTTCCAGTTAAACTTGTTTTTGTCTTCCTTGGATGGTCCTTGTTCGTTGTCACTTAATGTGGAACTGTCTCTACTTGTAAGCCAGTCTCTTTTGGACCTTTGGAACGCAGAGGACCCTTGCTTTTTGCATCAGACTCTTCCGGAGCCTCAACACTAACAGTTCAGCTGCTCTGGACTGGCCGTGGCTCCCTGTCCTTTAGCCCATCCTTGGCCCTGAGAAGCAGCCTAATGCTGCTCCCTTCTTTTTCTGTTTCCTCCAAGCCACAGCAGCTTTGTGACCACACAGGTGACTCCCTAACATCTAGCCCCTCAGAAGTCAGAAGACAAGGGATGTTTGAGCTGGCTGCCCTCCGGCGGAGGTGGCACGTGTTAGCTCTGCCCCGCTGTTCTGTGTGCTTTCTCACGTCGCTATGGGCTGCTGGGAAGCGTGCTGGGTCGGGGAGTGAGAGTACTGCAGGTCTTACCCCGGCCCTGTGACCCACGGGCTAGGAGGTCTTGAACGTCCTTACCTGGAAGATAGGGGAACGTTCTAAGGATGGAGGGTAGGGCTCGGCTCATGTAGACATACACTAATAACTATTTTAGATCATTGTTCAAATTATCAAATAACAGAATGAGCATATAAGCCAAAAGCCAATCCTTTACAGACCCTGGAGTATAAGAAAAACACCAGTTTTGCCGTGTCAGTGCCATCATCCCTTCATATCTGTGGGTTCCAGGTCCGCAGATTCAACCAGATGGAGACAGAATTTATTTAAAAACAAATTATGCCTGCACTGGACGTGTACAAACATATTCTTCTTGTCACTATTCCCTAAACAGTACGGTGTAACAACTACTTAGACCGTGTTATACAGTATTGTAAGTAATCTAGTGATGGCTGTAAATATATGGGAGGACGCAGATAGCAGGTTATATGCAAATACAGAGCTGTTTCGAACATCTATAGATTTGGAAGTCTGAAGGGGCTCCGGGAACCAGTTCCCCTTGGATAGGAAGGGAAATATAATCCTGTAGGGTCTCACTTCCCTTTCTTTTCTTTTCTTTTTCACAAGGGGAGAATGTACCGAAACTTTACGGAATCGCATCAGAGAACTAGAAGCAGAGGGCAAGAAGCTCACAATGGACATGAAGGTGAAAGAAGACCAGATCAGAGAGCTGGAACTGAAAGTTCAGGTAAGGAAGGAACACAAGAGTCCTTCATTTTTGCATTTCTTTTAGCCTAGGTTTGTGCCGTGTGCTGCTGTATAAGATAGTGCCTTTGACATAGACCAAGTCCCACTGCATCAGAAATCTGTGTATGACAAGAAGGTTGGAGCCTCTAGTTTCTTCCAGCTCATTTCAAGTCTATTTTAATACACCCAGATTCTGATACAGGTAAAAAATGTTGACAGTCTCTTGACATGTTTTACACCAGGATTAGGCTCACTGTAGATTTATGACTTTTTCAGGTTATGGGGCAGATCAGTGTCCTCTGAAACTCACACACCTCTTATTAACCCTAATCCTTAGTGTGGTGCCAAGAACTGGCCCTGGGTGGCTCTGAGGCCGCGGACTATAGTTCTGAGCTCTCTGTGGTGAGGAAATATGCCGGAGATACGGATATGGACATAGCCAGCTTTTTCAGCTTTTGTACTTTAGCCACAGATTTGGCATCAGGTTTTCAGAGTGACATTTAAAATTAATATTGTGTATTATAAAGATACAGTAATTTGAATTGTGTGGGCCTGGTAGGAAATTACTGGCAAGTTAGAGAGACTGGAGTAGAATGTGTGGCCTGGAGACGGAGCCTGAAATGTGTGTTAGAGATGTGCTCAGATAGACAGGAGTAAGAGTCCGGAAGGCTTTGGAATAGTGGGTAACTGGGGAAAAATAAAATTAGGAGCTTACCTCATAACATACAAAAAGGAGTTCCAGGTAAAGGGTTCAACGAAGAAAAAGAAAAGAAATGTTTTGTTTTGGTTTTTCTTGTCTTTTTGAGACAGGGTCTCGCTATGCAGTTCAGGCTGGCCTTGAGCTTGCTTTGTAGCCCAGGCTGGCCTTGAACTCACAGCTCCTCCTGCCTCAGCCTCCCGAGTGCTGGGATTACAGGCATGCGCTACCACACCCGGCCTAAGAAATGATTTTTTTAAAAGCTAGGTGAAAACAGTAGAATTTATTTGATCTTGAAATAGAAACATGTTTCTGAACATGGAAACAATGGAAGCAATCAGAAGGTGAAAAAAAAGTCAGCTGAGAAAGGTGCAGATATTGCAACAAATACAATTCATATACTCACTGTATAAATAGCTTATAAAATTTGCTAAGAAAAGTTCACATATACAGAGAAATGGACAATGGACACAAATTCACAGAATAAATACAGGTGATAAGTACATCTTCATTAAACATCCAAGACATGCAGATTACATTTAGAAATCATTTTCAACAGCAAAATAGGCAAAGAATTTTTATATGGCCTTTTTGTTTTGTTTTCTGGGAATCAAACTCATGACCTCATGCTTGCCAGGCAGGTGCTGTGCTGCTGAGCCCCAGCCCCTGCAAAGGATTTTTAAATGATAATACTAGTTTTGATGAAGATGCTACATAACATAATGGGCTTCATGCATTGTTGGTGGAAATATAACATTCTAGAAAATACATACTTTTTATATATATCCCTTTTTATGAATCTAGCACTAAGGTAAATATTTAAAGCTCTCACCAGTATTTAATATACAGAAATGTTGAATATATGAAATATAAATGCAAAAACAATAGACGCAGTCTTACTGAGGGAGATTTTTATTTAAATTACGATACATGTATGCAGGCATAGCATATGGCCATTGAGGTTTTTATTTTCAGCCAAGTGTGCTGGCACACACTTATAAACCCAGCATTCTGGGAGGCTGAGGCAGGAGAATCACACATTCAGAAACAGTCTGGGCAACTTAGTGATTTAGTGAGACCCTGTCTTAAAAAAAAATTTTTTTAAACAGGGTGGGAAGTGGAACTGGGTATGTATTCAGTCCTTGTTCAATCTCCAGTACAATGAAAAAGGAAAAAGAGGAGCTGGGGATATAGCTCAGTGGAATAAGCGCCTGCCTAGCAAGCGCAGGGTCCTGAGTTCAATCCCCAGTACCGCCAAAAGAAAAAAAAAAAAAGAAAAAGGAAAAAGAACCCAAGGATGTATTTACTGGCTGCATTACCCGCTGTTATAAGTTATTCTACAATTTACCTCCTCAAAGTAATGAACTTTTTTCAGGGGGAGGTTTAAAACCAAAGCCTCCTGCATGCTAGATAAGAACTCTACAGTCCCTCCATTCATGAGCATGATGACTGATGTTCATGCCGTCTACATGAGATGTACCTCCCCCAAACCTTGTTACGTGGTGGCACATTATCCATCTGACTTGGAATAAAAAAAGAACTCTACCACAGAGCTACAGTCTTACCCCAATTTTGGAACTTTTAGTGTAGCTTAAGACAAAAATTATAGCAAATTCGACTGTGGAATTACAGCTGTATTTGCAAGTGGCCAGCAAGGAAAAAGTTCTCTGTGTTTTCAAGACAGTGTTTGATTTGGAGGCAGACTCCACTATTACCTAGTCACGTGCCCCACGTAGTCAGGTGATTACACACTAAATGTCTCTGTGTGTCACCATATAAATACATTGGTCACTTGCTCCAGTTCATGAGTCCTAAGCCCATGAAACACCATGATTTTATGATCTAGTGACCGTGACTGTGTCATGAATAGTGGGGTTTGGCTGGTAGTTCAGGCCTGTGTGCAGACGTCAGGGCCAAAGCTGCCTCGTAGCATTACCGTCTTGATGATATTGATAGGAGCTTCGGAAATACAAGGAAAACGAAAAGGACACCGAGGTGTTGATGTCAGCCCTCTCCGCCATGCAAGACAAGACGCAGCACCTGGAGAACAGCCTGAGCGCAGAGACGAGAATCAAGCTGGACCTGTTCTCAGCACTGGGTGACGCAAAGCGACAGCTGGAGATCGCCCAGGGTAGGGGAGCAGTGGGGCGTGTGTGACTGGAGGGTGGCGGGGGCTAAGAATAAATGGGTTGAGGAGAGCTCGCCTCCCCTAGGAGCTCCCAACCAAAGGTCCCTTCTGTTATGTGTTCAAGTGATTCGGTAAGTCCCAGCATTGAAGTGAAGGAGTCGGCACAGTGACTCATGCTGCAGACGTATTTTGAGACAAAGCACATTAAATTCGGGGCATACACAGGAGAGTGGGCATTTCCACCTTCAAGGAGTGCGGTGGTGTTGAGGATGGAGAGAACTGCAAAGTCACCAGATGATGCTGGGAGAGCGATGTACACGGACGGGGCCTGTGGGAGCACAGAGGCGCAGGGACTCGGCCGGTCTGGAGGGTTGGAGGTCTGGAGGGTTGGAGAGGCCCCATCCTAGAAGAGATGGGACCTGACTGATGAGAAGGGGTTGGCCCAGGGAAGAAGCAGCATGGTAGGGCGTGTGAGGGCCTGTAGGCCTGGCCAAGGGCTTGGAGATGAGGCGAGCCTGGTATAGTACAAGCTGCAGCAGCTCCGCCCAGCTGGAGTAGTGGGGGGTGGGTCTGGAGAGCGGGCCAGCCACTTGACAGGTAGTTACTGAGAAGACCCGGTATGTGTTGGGCACTGTGAAAGGTCCCTTAGGATTCAGGGACATAGTCTCAGCGAGGATGCACAGTGAATAGCCAGTAGGAAGTGTCAGGTGGCCAGGAAGCATGATGGGGAAAATACAGCGGTGCCAAGGAGGCCAAGTGTGTGCTCTTCTCAGACACGGCGGCTGCAGAAGGCCCCTTA
Organism: Dinomys branickii; assembly: GCA_004027595.1. NCBI lineage: Eukaryota > Metazoa > Chordata > Mammalia > Rodentia > Dinomyidae > Dinomys > Dinomys branickii. The sequence goes on from PVLD010003041.1 coordinate 30,140, forward strand.
CTCAGGCGTGCTCACGAAGCAGCTGAGAGGGAGAGCAGGTGAGCTGCGTCAGTAGCGGTGGGGAGGGGGAGCAGGCGGGAAACAGCAGGTGTCAGGCCCTATGGCAGAAGCAGGGGACAGCGCAGGCGTGCGTGTCACAGGGACGAGGGTGGCTGCAGCCAAGCTGACAGAGCCTATGACTCTGAGAGGGGTGTGGGACTTAAATGACGTGGGCTGTGGGGAGCTTCCAAATAGAGCGTGGTGTGATGATGAAAGCACTCCTGACTGTTCAGGAAATGGATCATCTGCCTAATCGGCTGCTGTCGAAACTTTCAATTAGCTTCACGCAGTGGTGGCTAGCCCGGGGCACATGTGCCACAGCCAGCTGTTTGTATCATTGAGAGCTCTGTTACATTTTTCTTCTAATATATGCATTGGTTTTTCTAAACTAAAACCTCAGTGTTCAGGTCTGATTACAGTGGTGGCACTTTGCAAGGAATACGTGGGGTTGGGGTTGGAGCTGGGGTTGGGGTTGGGGCACGCAGGCTCTGAGAGGTTCCCCGTCACTGCCCTGAGGGGTAGAAAAGATCGCGTCAGCAGTGCGTCGTACCCTGTGCTCAGGGAGGGCTCATCCATCAATACCCACCTGCTGGAAACTGAGTTTAAACATTTATTTATTAATCCATGTAAAGTAGCATGTGGTACATGTTAACATAAATAAAGTTTTTATGAAAAATAACTTTCCAAAGCAAAAATAAATACAGTGAGAAAAGTGACATTGTTTTACATTTAGAAAATATCTATAATTTCTGGCTTCATGGAAGATATTTTGATTCTTTTCTGTTTCTACATGCATTCTGTTGAGATTTCACATTCCACTTAGTTTCTAGAAGATTCTACTTAATGCTCATTACAGAATGAGTGTGAGAAAGACAATGGCTTAATATTATTATGAAGGTAATCTAGATCCTATGGGAGCCTGACTATACTTGGAGAATTGCTGCACAAGGGTAAGCTGAGGAAGATCTGCTGCCATTAGGCAAAGGCCGGGGGCTAGAAAGGACACAGGAGAGGTCAGGGAGGGCCGTTAAATGGGCTTCGGAGGCTGGGTTCTGAGAGCAGAGAACAGCGGGGCAGAAGGCTGTTACAAGAGGGAGCGGTGTAAGCAAGGGAAGCTGGGGCCTGGGCATGTCCGGGTGAGCCGTCTAACAGCCTCAAGCTTGAAGGCTGGAAAAAAAGAATGAGGTTAGGAAAGTCATGAATGAAGCCATACTCGAGAGTGTATTCCCTAGACTTTTCAGAGGAAGGGGATGATACCTTCTAGCCATTATCCTGGAAGTCTTTAATAGCAGTGTTAAGATGAATTTGAGAGGTAAGATTGAAGGCGGAGGCCAGTTGGGGAGCTGCTACTGTCTTCTGTCTAGGAGAGACTGAAGTGGCAAGGGCATGCTCCAGACAGGTGAGTTGTGGAGAGTGCAGATCGCTGAGCGGTCGGTCAGGGAGCATCAGGTTTTTGGAACCAGGCAGGAGAAGTGAACAGCTGTAGGGTGTGAAAGGTGACAATGGGCAGGGGTGGTGGGTAGCTCAGTGGCACACGCCTTCCTGGGAAGGTGAAAATGAGCCTGGTGGTGGGTGTTTTGATGTGTGGTGTTCCCCAGATACTCCGGTGAGAGGCGCTCATCAGTCTCAGAGACCAGGCTCCTTGGGGGCGAAAGAGAGGGGCTGAGACCTAGTAAGAAGTTAGCGGATCCACAGGACTGGCTCAGGTGACCCAGGTGATTGAGCCAGAGAGAAAGGAGGCGCGTGCCGGGCGCACTTTCTGTGGGCTCTGGGAAGGGCACTTAACAAGAAGGTTCCTGGGGATTCTGGTTTAAAGCTCAACTTCTGGCCAACAGTGGCCTTTGTGCCTCCCTGGCTCAGCTCCCTGAAGAGTAGTGGCCCCTGTGCTTCATTCCTGCTCACTTGGCTCAGCACACTTGGAAAATACTCGCCCTGGAATGAAGCAGCACCTGCTCTCCGGAGACAAAGGGAGTTGGGCTACCAGCACAGGCCCAGGAACCCTCAGGTGTGAGAAAGGTCTTTTCCAGAGCACTTGGGATGTTTGCGTGTTCCTGATTTAAGAAATCACACTTAAGTCTGCGTGGGAAAAGGCACAGTGGTTCTTATGTCAGATGCCCTTAGGTATTTTATTCATCTGAAACTTACTCTGTTCAAAGAGAAAGGGGATGTTTGATGCTTATTTGAGGCTGAGGGGACCTACAGGAAGAGAAGGAGCATTTCCTTTCCCCTGCTGTTTGCGGTGGCTTCCCCGTGGCCTCCCCCCTGTCTCCTGCCAGAATATTCCAATAACCCAACTTTGTAATTCAAATCAACTCCCTTGGTGTTCTTCGCCGCCATATCATTTGATTTATCCTAGTCACAAAATGACTTTCATCTCTACTATATCCTTTCAAACTATGTGCCACCCAGCCCTCTCACATTCCGAGGGGACGTCTGTGCATCCAGACTGCATGCTGTCTCCCTGGCTCTGTCACTGCCGTAAACCTTGAGCGAGTCACTGACCTTATGGGTTTTTTCATCTGTAAAATAGGTGATAATAATAATTCCTTCCTATTAGGGTTGTAGAGATAAAGAAATTATTCTATGTAAGCACTTAGAACATTACCTAGCACCTGTGAAGCCTGTGTGTTAGTCACTGTCGTTACAAAAATAAGGGACAGAAAGGAGAATTCAGGGTGTGTTGAGAATCTTAAGAGTTGGGGGAATTGATTTAGGTGGAAAGGTCAGGGAAAGCTTTTCTGAGGAAGTGGAAATAGCCTCAGGAGCTAGAGGGGGCTGGGCATAGTGGCGTATGCCTGTTATCCCATCCTCCAGGAGGCTGAGGCAGGAGGGTTGCTGCTAGTTGGAGGCCAGACTGGGCTACATAGTGAGTTCAAGACCAGTCTGAACTACCTGAATTACATATTGCGACTCTGTCTCAAAAAAAAAAAAAAAAAAAAGGAAAGAGCAAGAGATGCCCCTACAGGGAAAGGAAGGGAAGGGAGCCTGAGGCAGCTGAGCTGCTCGGGTCACAAAACCCTTGTGCAGTGAAGGAGGGAGTGCTGATGGCCTAGCAGGCTAATGCTGTGACTAGTCGCTGCCAACTGGGCGGCCAGTGGTGAGGCACTGTGCTGAGAAGCAGGGGTGAGCGATGTGGGTCACTTGAAAATCCTGCCGGGGCAGCAGTCCCAAAGCATCTTCTGCTTTGTGTTAGAGAACCTGGTGTGACTGATTCTCAGGTAGGCCGTCCTCCCAGGAAGGAATCCCAGCTCAGCAGGTGGAACAACAGATCAAAACCCGCACCCTTCACTACATGAACAGATCCCCTTTCACCCCCCACGCCTCAGGGAGCTATGGCCCACTGTCGAGTCTGGCCTGCCGCTTGCTCTTGCACTGCTGTGGGCTGAGGAAGAGTGGCCTTCCTGTCTCTGCATGGTTGGGGCGGGGGACTATGGTAAAGAGAACACCTCACCGTGCATGAGATGCTGTTGGGCCCTTTACGGGAAGTTGGCCCATCCTTACAAACCCCAGTGGTTCCCACTGATCAGAGCTACTCAGAGGCCGGCCCAAGAGGGCGATGTGTTCTGCGAGCCCTCCCCTCCCCACTAATGGCAGTGTTTGATCTTTCAGGACAAATTCTTCAAAAGGACCAAGAAATCAAGGACCTGAAGCAGAAGATAGCCGAGGTCATGGCCGTCATGCCCAGTATAGCGTACAGCGCCGCCGCCAGCCCCCTGAGCCCCGTCTCGCCCCACTACTCCTCCAAATTCGTGGAGACCGGCCCCTCCGGACTCGACCCCAACGCCTCCGTCTACCAGCCCCTGAAGAAGTGAAGGCCAGCTGCGCATTTGCCCAACCGTTCAGTTTACCAAAAGGCCGCACAAAGCAGCATCTCTGGCAGTCAAGATAAAAAGTTTATATTGTATTTTGTGGGACTGTATATGTTGTCATTTTTAAAAGGGGGGAGGTGACATCCAAGTCGGATTAGAACTGCCCATCACCTGTTCTTGTACATTTTTTAGAAGACCTCACAGAACTTTGCAGTTTATTTTTCTCGGCCAACACATTAAAACCATTCTTGGATTTCAAGTAGCCAGTCCTGCCTGGATGTATTCTTACAGTTTCCTCCTGGAGGGGAAACAAAAATGCAAGCTTTGCTTTCCAGCCTCTTGTTTTCTTCTTAAATAAGCGGGCAAAAGCTACATACTGGATTCACGCGGGATGACAAGGAAAACTTAGTTTGTAAAGTAAAAGGGTTAAATAACCTAACAACTTTGATTTTATACCTGCATTAGAGAAGATGAGGGCCGGGGATTTAGCTCAGTGGCACAGTCCCTGCCTGGCAACTGTGAGGTCCTGAGTTCAGTTACCGGTACCAAAAAAACAAAAACAGAAAAGGTGGTTCTCAGTATTACAGAGAGCAAAAATTGATTGCCCCACCAGGGGCCAGCTGAATTCGAGGAGTGTCACTTAAGCGGAGGAGAGACGTAAGCGATGAGGCTAGCGGTACGAGTGTAACGGGTGTGTGAGGTACTTACGTTCCCCTACGTGTGTTTAGTCCTAGAAAGTCGCTAGCAGCAGTCTTCTTCACAGTGCCTTGGGAAAAGACATGTCAAGAGGAAGCTTGTTTTAAAACTGTTTTCCCCCTCAGTCATCTATCTTCTGTCTGTATCAGGCTCAGTGCCGATCCTGCTGTAAAACTGGTGGTGGATGGGCTGCGCCTGCCACGGCCACCTCTTGCTGTTTCTTTGGATAGAAAACACCCTCGCCCCCCCCCCCCCCCGCAGGCCCCTGGGGAGGGAGCTGGCTGGTGACAATGGCTAATGCAAGGTGTGGCCTAGGATTCCCCCCTCATTTCATTTACCTGTGCTTTTCCCACTTCGCATCGTCTTCTGTTTGACAACTTAAAGGAGGCCTGGCTCTTCTAAAGTTCTTGTGCCAAACAGGATTTTGGTGTTTGTTTTTTTTTTTAAAGACTTTTAAACTCAAAACTGCACAAAGATACTGGTTTCAACTGTGTATTATACATGGGTAGAAAAGTGTTTGCACAGGCAGCTTTTGAAGTATTTAAGAATCAGGGTAGGGTTGGGGGAGGGACTGGGAGAGAGGGGCGAAGCAAAATTGTATTTGGAAATTAGGAAAAATTAAACAAAACAGATCGGTTTTGCTTCCTTGCCACAGGTTCTAGAAGGACATAGTCCTAAAATTTCCTGTTAATTGGCATGTATGTCTTCATTTAAAGCAAATCAAGTAGGAGAAGTCAGTAAAATACCAGTATTAAAAAGAATCATCCTTTTAATCTCATCTTATTTTGGAATTAAGGGAAAAAAAACCCTCTGGCTTTGGCCAGGTGTGCATGTTGCTGCCATTTGCATTTTTGAATCACCCTGTGTAATTGTTGCCATGAAAGTGTTACCCAAAACTGTCAGATTTTTTTTATCTTTGTGCAAAAACATGGAAAACTCTCACTGACCGTGCTGAGCCCCGTCCTGCTGCCTTTGGGACGCCGTTCTCGCTTCCTACTTGGTCTTGGCTGCATTCTTTTCTTTTTTCCCCTGTGGGGTTAAAAAAATAAACATTTTCTTACTGAGAAAACTAGTTTTCTGCCTTTTTAACTTCATGAGTGCACAGCGAGGCACACAGTTCTGAGCGGAGCTGAGAGCCGAGATGATTGCTGCCTCGTCTCCCCGTCAGATAGCAGCGCCCTCAGCAGCGGCCTCACTGGGCGGGGAGCGGGTGCAGGCTTGGAAGACGCCCATCCACGATCCAGGATCTCCCATTGGGTTGCTGTCTGTTCTTACTTAAGTCACATCTGTTTTCATTCCCGCTCTCCCCACCTCCGCCTTCTCTGGCATCTGGTTAGAGCCAAAGCCATCTTAATTTCTGGTATAGCCCTCCTTTCCCAAAACGGTTGGTGTAATTTGCTAAGAAGATCTTGAGAGAAAGTTCTCTTTGCCATATCTTGCCCTCTCTCATTCTCCAGAATCTTCCTTGCCTATTTAGTGACCAGTACCCAGTTGAGTTTCCTATGTGCTACAGACCCTGAACTGACCTTCCAGGTGACCTTTCCATCATCTTCCCTTATTTTTAGAGGCTTTGTCTGTTTTCATCTTCTGAGAAGCCTGCTGCCTCTCTTGGCCATTGTTACAATTGATCTTGGCTTGAGTTCTGGAAAATTCTGCGCTTGGCACCGCACCCTCTGTCCTTGTCGCTGGATAGCCTTCCTGAGTCTTAGCTATAAAGTCCCTTACAGACACCCACACTTGCTACCATGAGCGGAATTCCTCAGGGCAGTAACCTGGGCTGGGCTGGGCTGGGCCGGGCTTCTGTGTCTCGCCTTCGCTGAAGGACTGTGTCTGCCGGTAGTGTTCTCGCCGGCACGTTTTCTCCACCAAGGAAACCTCCAGCTGTCATCTTTGTTATTTTAGCCCCATCGTAAAGCGGCCCCACATCTTAGCACATTATAATCTATTATACGCCATGAAGCAGTGTTTGCCGTTGTAGATGATTAGATATTTACAGGAAGAATGGGCTGTGTTTTGCCTGGCCAGATAAACTTCTTTTTATTGACATCTCCCGCTTTACAGAAGGAAATAGCTGTCATATGTTCATCCTCCCTGTGACACTCTAAGAGACCCTATAAAACAGGAAGGAACAGTTTGTTGTGGCTCCCGGCCTGAAGGAAAGGGGTCGTTCTCCCTCCTGCCATCCCGTTCCCACATGTTCACCCATCTATACTTTTCCGGGCTCTGGAATGCTGCTTGGGAGGGCTGAACATTTCTAACAGTTGCCATCAGGTTGCTGCTTGAGAAATCCACAGCACACCAGAGGTTGCTGAGGAGGTAAACCAGAAATCCACCCTAAAACTGTTTCTGTGAAGCCAAACTAGAAGACTCTTCAGATGGGCCATAGTAGCAGGCCCATCTAGGTTAAAGAGCCCGAGACTATAAATGCCCGGCTGTATGTGACTGTTGGTGCAGTTTACTGCTGACCCTGTTTCTTCACAGCTCTGGCAGCCCTCGCCAAATGAGCCACTGTCGAGAGCCCTGTTCTGCTCTTGTCCGTGCAGAGCCCTGTGCCGCAGCCAGGCCCTGCAACACAAGGAGGGAGACTGCCAGCTTTGCATCGCTGCTTCTCACCTCCTGACGTGTCAGAGTTGTTTCCTGCACGAGTCTTTTCCTTGTCTTAGAGGAGATGCCGTGGAGACTGGCTGACGCAATGCACAGAGCGCTCTGGAAACGGTTCCAGGGCCACCTCCCAAATGGCAGTTCAGACCGGCCACAGTGACTCATGATGAGGACAGGGTTCTGGCTCCTTGGGGTGAGCTGTGTCCCCCACTGCCTGACTCCTGAACCCACCTACTCAGAAGCGTGGTCGGCCACTGCAGACCAGCAACACTAATATCACACTAGAGCCAGAACCTGACTCTTTCCCCAGAATGTACCACCGTCACCTGAATCTGCATTTTAATAAGTTGTCCAGGTGATTTGGTGGCTGAGCTGACTTCTCTGACCTGGAGACCATGGTGTCACCCTTTTCTAGTCCAGAGAATACTCAGCCTTTTACATTTTAGAACTAAGAGCTTAATTGAAAGGGAAGCATGCAGGTAAAAATCTCTTTAACACCTTATGTTTCCTCATCATTGGAATATAAACTCTGTGAGAGTCAAGATTTGTGTTTATTTGCTGTTATAACCCTGCAACCTAGAATATTGACTGCCACACAGTAGGTGCTCAATAAATTTTGGCTAAATAAGGTCAATAAATAGATGAGGCCTCTTAACTGCATCGGAGCATCTCTAACAGTACCACTAGGGTGACAAGTTTAAGCAACAGTTTCTGGAAGGAGAGGCAGATTTCAAAGTAGCATATTTAACTTCGGCATCTCCCACTGCCAGATTTTCTCTACAACTTCCTGGTTGATTTAGCCAGGTGCAAAGATGTCCTAAACAGCTGGATGTACTATGAATAATCCTGTCTTCTGCCTGGGAGCCCTCGGTGCAAGGGACCATGCACCAGTGCCAGAGGCCTATCCATTCTTCGCCCCCTGGGAGCCTTGAACCTGACTTCCCCAGAGCCAGCCCCACACAGCGAGTCAGTCCAGACAGCGATCATCTTTTCAGCCTTTCCTTCAGGAAGGCATCTGGCTGAATGAGTCACCGGAAGGGTCTCCTTCCATCTCACCGAGGGCCCACGCTTGCTTTCTCTCTGCCTACCTTCCGTGGGCTCAGTTTGAGGGTTTCCACTTTCCAGTCTCAATATTTGCCTTCAGTTCTTTTGCCTTTCCTGGACGTTCAGGTCTTAACATGCCCCTCTGGGTGGGTTTTCTGGGTGTTGCTGTGACAGACACCTCTGATTTCTCTTCTGATTCCCAGCCTTAGCTACGTGTGACGGCACCTTTTAAACCCTGACCAAGAAATCTGGGCCAGTTTATTTAGAAGCTGCTCGAGTCTCTTCTACTCTTTCCCAGGGCCACCGCCTCTAGATACTTCAAGGTGACAAGGAGCTGAAGCTAAGTGTGACAGAGACCTTTATGAGACCCTGTATCCTCATTCGTTGAGTTTGCTCTCCTGACTGGCTGAGGGTCTTGATGAGGGATACAGTTTTGCTCACAGAGGTCTATGCCGTTGACACTTCTCTGCTTCCAGTGTGCTACCAGGCCCTTAATGACACAGAACCATGGTTCTCAAATCTTAGGGTTCCAGCAAGTGCATTTGTCACAAGTTTCAAGTGAGGCTGGAGGCTGGGCCTGGACTTGGCAAACCACTGAGCACAAGACTGACGTTGGGCCTGGCCTTGAGGCCATCCCACCAGCTGCCACCAGAGGGCGCATGTGACCTCAGCCGGAGGGACCAGCCCAGGCACCAGTGGCCAGGTGTTCGGGACAGCAGAGGCTCTTCTCTAAAGACTTCTAATGGCAGTGTTAGTTATTATTATTAGGAAGAGGGCTTTCTGCAAGTCTGGCCGGCGGGTGCCAAGAGGTGAGCCTCACAGCGGTGTTGAAAGTCCTGGCTCTGGAGAAAAGCAACCATTTGTCCCCATTGAAGTAGGTGTCTGGGGCCTCCCTGGTGCTGATGCAGAGACCTTCTTCCAGAACAGCCAGAATCTTTCTAGTTAACATGGTAGGTGTATTTCATTTTCTTCTTAATACTTTATTGTATATCTCCAAATTTTCCACAATAAACCTAATATTATTTTATAATACAAAACAGTAATGATTTTAAGACACATTTTAAATGTAATTAAAAGCCAAAAGAGCTGGTGAGGTGACGTGGCTCTAATTCCAGCCACCCAGCAGGCTGAGGCAAGAGGATCGCAAGTTCGGGGCAATTTAGTGAGACTATCAAAATAAAAAGGGCTGGGGGTACAGTACGCTCAATGGTGGAACGCTTGCCCAGCATGCCCCAAGCACTGGGTTCCATCTCTAGTACTGGAAAGGGGTGGGGTGGGGTTTGGTGAGCAGCTTGGAGTGAGGAGAAAAGATGTGTGCTCCCTGCTGTCGAGCCCTCTGGGGTGGGGCCTAATGGGTTACAGTTGGCAAATGCACAAGAAAATCAGGTGAGGGTCAAGGGAGAGATGTTCCTGTGACTCCCCCCATCCTCTCTAGTGTACCTGTCCCTGGGGTTCATGGCCCAGGGTGTTTATGGTCAAGTAGCCTCAGCGCAAGAACAACCCTTGGGCCACATTACTGTTTTCCACAGGCTGGTGGCTGGGAGAAGCCAAAGTATTGAAGCTTAACAGACTACAGAACAGGTTCCTGTTTATTTTGCAGACTTACGTTGTTTGATAGAATTTCATATGTTTGAACAAACATTTAAAAATTGGATGATTTCATATTATCTGGAATTTGGAGTTTTCTGTTGAAAAATCTGAAGAGTGGAACCCCCTCTCCCTATGCTGCAGCATGTGGGGGAGGTTGGGCAGGGAGTCACGCCCTGGCCACACTGGGTCACCTGGAGAGCTCCGAGGGATGCCCACATCCAGGGCCCGTGCCCAGAGCCAGACGCACGGGGCTGGAGCCGGGCGTTGATTGTTTTAATTCAGCGGGGCTTCTCATGCACCAGGGTTGAGAAAGCGGAACCCACAGGGAAATAAGAGGACCCTTCACCCTGGCTCTGGCCTGAGACCGCACAGGAGGTGTGTGTGTTTGCTGGAGCTGGCACTGGGGCTCAGTGTTGAGATATGAGCAGAATGGGGGTCTGCTGTCTCCCTGCTTTGCTGTGGAGACCTTGCTTGCCCCTCTTCCTGCTGGTCTCTGGGCTTCCTCCAGGCCTTTGTCCTGGATTCCCCTTGCTAGCCATATCTGTCATGCTGACGTTTGCCCGGGTCCATTGTTAATCCTGTGGTTTTCACAAAGACATTTTGTGAGCATCGCCTGTGTGGTTGGTGTGTGTTCTCTCCTTATGTGAGACTTCGTGTGCGTTGCGGGGAGGCTCTGGATATTGAGCCTAGGGCCTTTGCATTGAGCTACAACCCCAGTCCAGTTTTATAATTTAAGACAGGGTTTTGCTCAGTTGCCTCAAACTCTGGACTCAGGCCATCCTCCTGCCTCAGCTTCCTGAGGAGCTAGAACTACAGACACATGCCACCAGACCCAGTTTTATTTGTGGTTTTTATACGGCAAGCCATAGAACCTGACTGAAGCCGATGAAAGCCCAAAGAGGAACTAAATAGAAAGGGAGGCATAGGGTGAACGCGCAGAGTTGTCCATAAGGCCAGCTGGGGAAGAAGGCAGCTAACCCTGGGGACTGTTTTCCAACCAGGGCAGTCAGCGCCCCAGCACCCACTCAGGGAGAGGATAATACCCACACCCCTGGGGTCAGAGAACACCGCACTGCCAGAGTGTCACGGGTCCCTGGATGGCTCACGTTAGCCTCCTGCTTCTCCCTTCCAGGAGAAGGTGTCCCCACGAAGTCCTACAGCTGCGTGAGAAAGGAGCCGAGTTCAAGCCCCTCTTCAGAGCTAGAAGCAGAAGAAAATGTGTTTTTGGTGTCAGCCACTGGGATTTGAGGGCTGCTCGACACTAGAGCAAAAACTAACACAGAGAAAGAGCCCGGGCTTGAGAGAGACACCTGCCCTCCCCTGGGCTGGTCAGTGAAAGCCCGGGAAGGGGACTCAGGCCTGCCGAGTTCTGAATGCTTGTATTGCCCCTCAAACGCATGTGTTAAAATTCTGCCCCCAAAATTGACAACATTGGAAGGTGGGCCTTGGGAGGGGATTAGGAACAAGGTCCTCATGAAGGGGTCAGTGCTGGTCATGGTGAGACACCGGTCACCCCAGCATCTGTGAGGCTGAGGTAGACGGATCTAGTGTTTGAAGCCAGTGTTTGAAGGATCAGCCAGTGTTTGAAGCTAGTGTTTGAAGGATCTAGTGTTTGAGGCTACATAGCAAGACCCTGTCTCCAAACAAACAGATGAAAAACAAATGAATAAAAAACGAAGAAGGCCCAGAGAGCTGCCTGCCCTTCCACCACGTGCGGGCATAGTGAGCTATTAGTGCCACACACCAGTCCCATCTGTGCCTCGATCCGGATTTCACAGCCTCCAGGACCGTGAGGAAGATTTCTGTTGTTTATAGGATTTGTTAGAGCAGCCTGAATGCACTAAGCCAGGCCCCTCAGCTCCAGAATAGGAAGCGGAGCTTGTGGCCTCTCTAAGGCTGCACAGAGAAACAGGGATTTTTACAAAGAGAAAGCGAGGCACTGCTGGGCTGGAGAGGTCAAGCAGCCCACAAACGTCTAGCACACCAGTGGTTGCAAGAACCAAAGCCCAAGTCCGAGGGTCCTTGGCATTCTCTCATCAAGGTCCCTTTCCTCTTTTTTTGCCAGCACCAAGGTTAACCCTGTGTCTTGACTCAGTACTCCCAGGATTGGATTGGTCAGGGTCCAGGCACTCACAGAACTTTTGACCAGGTACAGGGCCCGTTACAACTGCAAAGCAAGAGCATCAGCTCTGCAGGTCACTTCTGCAGCCTCGTCCTGACTTTATGAAACATCAAAAGTACCTTTGGGAGCACATGTTACTCTCTCCCCAGCCCTCTGATTAGCTGGACCCCAAGTGGGAGCCGAAAGCCTAGTATCCTCCCTCTCCTGAGAGTGTCACTCCAGCAGCTGGCACTAGCAGCCAGAAATGTCCTTGAGAGCTGAAGGAATTGGCCCAGCAGAGCAGTTCAGGCTCGGTGGCCTGTGGTGGGGCAGGTCCTGTGAGTGGAAAGGCTCTGGAGGCGGTACCCCCAGGCTGGCGGAGAGCAAGTGACCTGTGACACATCCTCCCTGACCCAGCAGGCTTGCTGCATTGGCCAGAGCTTGGGGCACGGCCCCTGACCTGTACCTCCCCATCCTTGTTTGTCAGCAGTGCCGATGGCCTCCCAAAGGTCACAGGGCTGGCGTGAGAACCTGCCAGGCCCTGGCCAGTTGTATGTCCTTCATCCTCACTGCACTGAGCCCCAGGGTTGTCCTGGAGGCATACACAGCAGCGGGCTGGGAAGCCGCTGAGAATGACACATGAGAATGACATGAGCTAATGCATCAAATCAGCCACGTAAGCCTGTATTGTGAGAGTGCACACTTGTGTGTGTGTCTCCACTCCCACTTCCAGGGCGATCTCACACCCCCAACTGTAGGGCTAGAAATCTTGCTCTTTGCCAATGACCCCCACATTCATCTTCTGCAGCTTAGACTTTACATTTTCTACCAGGATCACTCCTACCTCAGGACCTTTGCACTTGCTACCCCCATTTTGAATAAAAATTTTACTTTCAAACAGTCTTAAATTTACAGAAAAACGGAGATGATAGTTGTCTTGGTTACTTTTCTCTCGTTGCTGAGACAAAATACCCAACACCCAAAATTAAGGAAGTAAAGGTTTATTTAGCTTACGGTTTGTGGAGGTTTTAGTCCTTACTTGGCTGGTTCAGAGGCAGAATGGCACATGGCAGAGGGCAAACTGTTCACGGCAGCAGAGCACAGCAAAAACCACAAGCAAAAGGGCGGAATGGCTGCAAGCAGCCTCCTTTTCTCCCCTACATTGTAAACAGCCTACCCCCACCCAGGGGGCGTGAACCTCTCAAACAATCTCCATGCCCTCCTCTTCCACAGGCTCAGGATGTTTACAAAGTAAGCACCCCAGCTTCCTCCTGAATCACTCATTAGTTAAACCTCCAGATTCCCCAAGTTGACACAATGTATCAACCGTAACAATAGTATATAGACTTCTTGTAGACCCTATGTGTCTTACCTTTGTACGCACTAAAGGCCATGCTTGCTTCAGATTTCCTAGTTTTTCCCTGCCATCCTCCCCCTGTCCTGGGATCCCATCCAGGATGCTGCTTGACTGTCATGTCTCCCGGGCTCCCCGTGGCTGTGAGAGTCCCAGTCCCTGACTTAGAAAGCCTCACTGCCCCCTCGCTGCCTCCTGCTTGGCGCCGGGAGGCCTCTCAGGGAGGTCCTGACCGAACTGCCGCCGCCGGCCTCCCTCCCTCGTCCCTGCTCTGCTCTGGTCTTCTCGGCATTTAGCACCGTCTACCCCATTTGTGTTTCGTTCGTATTTTCTATTACAACCATTCAGCATATTCTTTTTTATTTATTCTGTGGCTTGTCTGTCTCTCTTGACAGAAATGTCAGCTCCATAAGCCACAGGGGTTTTGTCTCTGTTCACTGCTGTGTGCCTGCCATGCTTTCTCCCTGGCATTTAGGAACGTGCCCAGTACGCGGCAGGTGCTGAGTGTTTGCCAAATAAGAAGCAGCCCTGGACTAGAGTTTGACTGGAGCCTCTTTTCTTTCTCTCCTTCCCTCTCTCCCTTTTTGCCTCCCTCCCTCCCTTCGTCCCTCCTTCCCTCTCCTTCCTCGCTCCCCCGCTCCTTCCCCTCCCCTCTCCTTTATTTCCTCCCCCCCCCTCCCTTTCTTTTTGCAGTACTGAGGATTGAACCCAGAGCCTCTCACATGCTTGGCAAGCGCTCCTATCACTGAGCAACACCTCTGTCTCTTTTGGGGGCTTTCTTTTCTTTACTTTGAGACACGCTCTCTACATTGCCTACGCTGCCCTGGAACTTGAGATCCTCCTGCGTCAGGCTCCCGGGTTGCTGGGATTCTGGGATTCGGGTGGGCACCTCCATACCCGGCTTCTAATCCCCTCCCTACCCACATTCTGCACTCCTGCCTCCTCTCCTCCTCAGAGCAGCCCATCCCTGAAGCCACCAGTAAGCTGGAGAGGATGAATGTGAGGATCATCAGCAAAGAACAGAATTTAAGAACCCGGAGCTGGGGGCGTGAGACTGCAGCGGGCTGCCACATCCTGCCCGTGGCCTACTCCTGCAGGCAGGACACACTAGGCTCCGGAGGTGGGGCCGAAAGGGCCAGGAGAAAGAGGAGGGGCTCTCACGGAACCACTGAATGGCCTCTTCCCCCAACCAAGCCCCAATTTTTGCCCCTGATGTTTACCAGAGAGCTGTCCCATTCCAGCAAACTGCTGTCCCTGCAGCTCATCACACCTGCTCTGCCTCGCTGTCCAAGAAGACGTCTGAGCACTGACCTCCTGCAGCTGCTATGACCAGTACCTGCCACCCCCACGGAGTCGGCTTCACCCCCAGCACCTTGGTGTGGGACTTACACGGCTGACATGCAGCGCGCAGCCCACCCTGCAAGCCGTCTGGATGAACCCCACCTTCCCCAGCTACCCGCCGCTCCTCTAATCCTCGAGCTCGGGACATTCACGGAGGCTGTTACAGCTGCAAGTGACAGAAAGCAGCACAAACAGGCTTAGGTGAAGAGGCAGTCAGTTGGCTCCTGTCACTGAAAACCAGAGGTGCGGTCTGCTCCTGGCGCAGCGGGACAGAGCCGTCCCTGCACAGCGTGAAGGTGCGAAGTGAGTCTCGCCAAGGAGAGGCAGGGCTGGGGGGGGGGCATGGGGCCCCGGAGGCAACTGCGTTGTCTTCTCAGTCCTTCTTTCGCCAAAGCTGAGAACCTTCTCCAGTGGAGCTGCTGGCCAGCTCTTCCTCTTACCACCTGTGTGATCCAGGACAAGGCCTTCATCTCCTCAATGCGCACAGCTGCGTGGGGTCCACATGAAGCCAGGCCCGGGAGGCATCTTCCCACCGTCACCCTCTTCCACTGCAGGGTGGCCTGGTGGCAGAACTGCCCTCCCACGGCCAGCCTGAAGAGCACGGGCCCTCCTCTCGGGGCCGCACTTTTCCCTGAGACCAGATGGTGAGAGGAGGCCCTGCTTGGAGTGGGATGTGGCCTCGGGGAGATGTGCAGGCCGAGGAAGCCCAAGCCTGGCCCTCGGGGCTACCCTGTGACAATGACAGGGGCACTTCCCTGAGCAGGCATGGCCCGGGTCTGTTGTTCTCCCTGTCCAGGACCCACCTGCTTTTCTGGTACTTGAACACACTTTTCTCTTGGGCATAAAGTGGGCTCCACGCCAGCCATAGCGGATGGCTGTGCCACCTTCCCGGGGACTGCCTCGGGCAAGGCCAGTAAGAGCCAGAGTGCAAGAGCCAGTCAAGAGGCTCAAGGAGGGGGATGAGGGGGACGGTGCCAGGAGGGGGCCGGGTTGCATCTTCTCAGCCCTGCATTTGAAACTAGGGGCCGGGTGGCTGCCCTACATGGCGACAGTGAAGAGCGACCAGCACTCCAGAGAACAGCACCGAGGCAAGGGTTGTGGGAACCAGGTCTGACAGCCTTACCCATCCCGTCACTCTTCACTCAACCAACTGCGGGACGCCATCTGTGTGCCCGGCGTTGCGTGTGGCCCTTGGATTTAGAGATGAATGAGCCATGAACTCCAGCTCAAGGGACCAGCCTTGTGTGTGTCAGGCCCCACTGGGAGGACAGCCTCAGAAGTTGGGTCCCCTGGAGGGTGGCTGTAGCCTGCAGAGCTGGGGTCCTCAGGGTGAGGGCTCGGAGGTGGCTCTCTGTCCCCTGCACTTTCCAGCATTTCAGGTCAGTGTCAAGACATTTAGGGTGGGTTCTAGTTATTGTTACCCAGAGCCAGACAGGAAGTGGGAGTCAGCTGGGGAAGGGGGCTACGCACGTGTAATCCCAGCACTTGGGAGGCTGAGGCAGGAGGATCACTGTGAGTTCAAGGCCACCCTGGGCTACATAGTGAGTTAAAGGTTACCCTGAACTGCATAGCAAGACCATGTCTAAAAAAAAAAAAGTCTTGTATCTTTGGAAAAATGAGTGAAATTTTCATGTGAGTCTAATCTCCAATATGGGTACCCACATTACAGTGCCACCTGGTGGCAGCAAACCAAAGTCACAGATTTGTTTTACTTCGGGATAAACACAATGCAAGCCCAACTTTTGGACTTGACTAAAATATCAAAATCATTCCCTCCTTTTGCCCTCTCTCTCTACCCTTTTGGTTAAATCCACTTTCTAGGTTGAAGCTGCCAAGTTTGTAGCTTTTTTTTTTTTTGTCCCTAAACTGTGCTTTAGCAAGTTTCCAGCAGACAGCCTGCCTGGTTCTTTCCACCCACCTCCTCCTGCCCTTCCACTGCACTGGAGCGCCTTCAGTCGGGCCCCAGGCTAACACTTCCCAGAACCCTCAGCCAGCCCCCAAGAGGAAGGCGGGGGAGATGGGGGAGAGCCCTGCCCAAGGGCAGTGGGTGAGCACCCAGGTTGCTGCCCTTGCATGTCCTGGCTCCAGTCCTGGCTGACCCCTTGCTGGCTGGGGACCTATCCGAGCCTGTTTGCCCGTCTCGCAAAGCAGGATGGAGTCTGGGTTCACAGGGAGATTTCTTGTTCTTGTCGCCGCATGCCACCCCTACTGCAGCTCCCCTCGTGGGTGCTCCTGGCCAAAGAGAATGCAGCCCAGCCCTGCCTGCAGCTCCCTCCTAGGCCCCCTCTCCCTCCCCTCCATGTCTCCATGTCTGCACTGCCACAGAGCCTGGTCCCCAAAACCTTGGTCATCTTTGGTTTTAGGGGGTTTTTTGGTCTTTTTGAGACAGGGTCTCCCTATGCAGTTCAGGCTGGCCTTGAGCTCACTTTGTAGCCCAGGCTGGTCTCTAACTTGCAATGATCCTCCTGCCTCAGCCTCCCAAGTGCTAGGATTATAGATGTGTGCCACCACGCCTGGCTTATCTTTGTAATCCACTTAATACAAGAGGCCATAGCTGAGCCAAGGTCCAAACCACCAGGAGACATCTGCATTGCGCAACCCTACCTGGGGCTGGCAGTGCTGAACCCCTTCAGAGGGCTTAGGAAAGCAGAAAAAAGAGAAGGCTTGCAGCTGGGGGTCCCCAGCTTTGCATCCACCAGAGTGTTCCTGAAGCTTAAGAAAAACAGCCTCTACCCCGCTGCTGTCACTTCCGGGAACTTGTGTGACCTTGGATAAATCAGTCTCCCCCAAACCTTGACTTGGTGGTCTGTGAAGGACCCTTGGGGTACAGCTCTAGCAGTGTGGCTGCCCAGGCTGCAGAGAGCCTGGGCCGGGCTGGCAGGTGCCCCTTGCCTCCTGGGGAGCCCTGGCCCTGCTCGGGGGTGGAGGCACTGCTTCCCCTGGGGAAGTGGATCCCGGGGGCTCCATGATACCTCCCACGCTGCCTTTGGGCAGCCAATAGTAGATGCTGGATTAATTATTACCGTCTCCCCCTGGAAAGTAAATTCAAAGTGAGGTCACCATGGTAACCTAGATGCTGCAATGTGACCAAATTTTTAAAGTGCTCAACATGTTTCAGACAAATTACCTCTGGGTGGAAGAAAATGGGGCCTCAGCTCCACCCCTCAGTGGCCTTGGGAAGGGAAGTCAGGAGCTCTCATGGGCCTGGGACTTTTCCAGGAGAGGGGTGAGGAGACAGGGGCCCCCGCCTCAAGGGGCCAGAGCAGAGCAGGAAATGACACCTGAGGTCCTAAAGAAACTCGTATGTGCGGGCATGAAACCTTCTTCCACCCCAGGCTGGCCCTGCGCCCTCTCTGGGCCTGCAGTAAAGCCTCATCCCATGTATTTCTTAAAGGACCAGTGAGATGAACTAGTGGGTTTTTGGCCTCACATGTGGAGTGGAAGAGCTGAGATCTTTGCTCATCAGGCCTGCAGGGCAGAGAGACCTGGATTCAAATCCCACTTCTGCTACCCAGCAGCTATGTGACCTCAGGCCAATGACTTCACCCTTCTGAGCCTTGGTTTCCTCCTTGTAAGAAAGTGAGTAGTGGCCCCACCCTCAGGGTGTTGGTGAAATCTAAACAAAACCCATGGCAAGTGCTCAGCGCAGGGCCCTGCACAGAGGAGGTGCTTGTGTCATTGCCAATGCTGACCATCAGTCGGTATCTTGCATGTTTCTCTTCTGTGAGCCAAGGGCTGTTAATCGCCTCACCGGACAGATGGGAAACCGGAGATAGCAAGGAGGGGCAGCTCACCGAGGTGCACAGACACCGTGCGGCAGGGCCTGGATTCCAGCCCAGGGCTGTCTCCCTCCAGGGCCCAGGCCCCTCTCCAGTCATCACTTGAGCTGAGGGTGAAATGAGATGTAGGCTGAACACCTGGCACAAGTGTGGGCCAGAAAACTGCTCGTTAAACAGCACTCACCCACTGGTGCATCCAGGTTTCACATCAGAGCTGCTGCACTGTCTCGACCCTCTTCCTCCGGGCCCTGGGAGCCTGGGTCTGACTTCAGAATTTCCGTGGCCCAAGTGTCGAAGGGGCATTAGAAGTAGAGATCCCCGAACAGAAACCCCCTCTGTGGACCACTGCTTGAGGAGCACCGCGCTACACACCTCCTTTTCTCACTGGCCTCACACTGTGGGGACTCAGGCGACCTGGAGCTGCCTCTGACCTCATCCGGCCCTAGCTACTCTCTGGCCCTGCCTGGCCCACGCCTGCCCTTTCCCACTGGGTCAGCAGCCCACCCTCGCTACCCTCAGCCTGCCTTGGGCAGGACTGGCTTTCCCAGGACAGAATGAGGTCAGCCCGGCAGGTGATGGATGGCTTTAATAACCAGCCATTTCCACCACCAGCCCGTTTGCCCTTCGCTGTCCCAGGTCCATGCAGTGGCCAGAGTTGGCCTGAGCAGGCAGAAGAGCAAGCAGAGGAGTGGAGACCACCCTCCAGCCAACTCAGGCCTCTCCACGAGTGCAGGGCGACCCAGAGCTAATGACTAGGAACAGAGACAGACAGCCCAGCTTTTATCTCCTGCTTCAAGGTCATGTGGCATGAGCAAAACCTGAGGTTCAGAGGAGTAAGGTTCACATGTTTGTCTCAGCCTCAGTTTCCCCATCTGTATAATGGAGTGTATGTTCCTTGCCACCTGCCTTCTAGGTGGCAATAAGGGCTGGGCCAGTAGCAGACATGACCTCACTTTGTGAGCTCCAGTGCACATTTAAGAAGTGACTGTGGTTATCAGTGTCTGGGCTGGCTCTGACAGAAGCCAGGCTGAGACAAGGTTCTCTGGGGTGCTGCCCCAGGAAGCAAAGTGGGATAGTGGGATGTGAGGTAAGGAAGGACAAACCACTGCAGAGTATGCTAATGAGCAGGTCCCAGCTGGGAACCACTGGAGCTTAAAACTGCTAGAGACTTCTGGGGAATGGGCTGAATGTGCCTCAGGTTTGTCCTAACCAAGGGATGAGACAGCTAGGGGATTTATCCTCCAATTCCCAACCTGGTTGAGGACTTCTCCGAAACAGGCCAGCTTGACAGCCCTTCCCACCACTCTGTAAGGGCTAGGCCTACCCCATGACCAGAAAAACGCTGAAAGGGTCATGGGCAAGCAGAGCAGGAGGCTGGTACATGCGCAAGAACTGGCAGGGCTCCACACACATGACCTCATTTATGCATACGTTAGCTATATGGCAGAGGACTTGCGAGCTTCTTTTGCAGAAGGGGACTCTGAGGTTCAGAGAGGTAAGGTTCACATGGCTAAGGCCACACAGCTCAGAGGGCAAGACCAAGATTAGAAATACCGGTAGAGTCTGATTTTTTTTTTCCTAGTTAGGCAAGACTTACCTTCATGTGGGTTGCAACCAGTAGTGTGCCAAAAAATGTTTAACAATGAGCAAGGAAAAAACCAATGGCGTTTGCCAGTTACCATGGTGTAAATACTCCCACCAGTCAATTTCAAGCCACTGAAAAATAAAGTCGCTGACCACAGCTGCGGAAAGATGATAATCACTGACTCTCAGGAGCCACCTGTCTGAGAGGGGCATCTTTGATCTCAACTCCTAACTAGTGCGGACCTCAGTACCAGTCACTAAGTTTCCCCCTAGATGTATAAACACATCTGTTTGCTTTACTGTGACAATATGCCTAAGATAAACAAATTTACAGGAGGGAAGATTCGTTTAGGCTCACAGCTCAGAGGTGTCAGTCTGTGGTTGCTTAGCCCTATCACATTGGGCCTGTCACAGTTTAGCGTGGCGGGGGGTGCATTTTGGAACAAAGCACCTCACTTTATGGTGGCCAAGAAGCAAAGGGGAGGGGAGAGAAAGAGAAGGTGGGGACCCAATAACCTCTTTCAAGAGGCACATCCTCCGGTGACCTTTTTTCTATCTCCTGAAGGTTCCATCCGCTCCCACAAACACCACATGCCGGCAAGTGAGCCTGCAACCCATGAGCCTTTGGGTACAGTTAAGATCCAAACCATGACAGCATCACACCTGTCCCAGCCCTCAGCCCTTTGCTCCTGCTGCACCTCCTCGGGAAGTTTCTTTTGCTTCACCCGTGTGTTGTGGTTTGTGTCTAGATGCACCCCCCAAGCCTCCTGCAGTTTTAGATGGAGCTGTTTTAGAGGTAGATGAGCCTAGAATGTGTGATTGATTCATGGCGCACTACTAGGATTAAGGGTAGGTGATTGCTGGATCAGTCCACTGATTGGACTGGCACCACCCTAATCCCAGTAGACTAGATACATGATAAGGGATAGAAAGAGGTTGTTCCCCTTCCCTTACAGCATTTTCTGTCTTCCACTGCCACGAATGGTTGTCCCTCTGCCATGTGCCACCCTGCCTTGGAGCCAGCAGATTATGGATGGAAACCTCTACAGACTAGGAGCTAAATAAACTGTTCCTCCTTTAACTTTGGGTGCTGGGTATTTTGTTTCAGCAGCAAGATAAGTAACTAAGACACATGTGCCCAAGCCTAACCATTAGAGAGTGGGCTCTGGCCCCAGTTTCTCCTGACTCCATCCATCAGGATAAGCACTGTCAGCTGCTATAACAAACAAGCTGTAGTCTCAGGCACCTAACACAGGTACATCTGCTGCTCACTGGTCCTGAAATCTGCCCCATGCAGCTGCAGGAACCCAGGTTCCATCCATCCGTGACTGCCACTGGAGGCTCATTGCTTCTGCCCACTGGGGTGGTCAGAACCCAATCCTGGGCCCCTCCCAACTGCAAAGGAGCCAGGAGCTATGGTTCAGCTGGAAATACCGTTTTCTTCCTAAAAGAAGCCATGCAGATAAACCAAAACCAGCTTTAGCTTCTGTTTCCCTGACTTCCACACTCTAACCCAACTTCCTCCACTTCAAGATTCTTCCGGAGCACACCGCTCAGAGACTGTTTTCTTTGGCCTTTGATTTAGACTTCCTGGCAAGGCTGCTGGGCTGTTCTTTTCTGCCTACACACACACACACACAGAGGCCCAGCTCCCAGAAGCCTCCACAGGACAAGGACCCCGATGCTGGCTTCAGGTGGGAAGCATCTGTGAAGTCATGGCTCTCAGGCCTGATGTGGCTGAGGATGATCATTTTTAACCAATTTGTTAGGTATCTCAGATGCACAGCTGACACTGAGTCCAAATGTCCCATTCCATGGTTGTGTCCCCCAGAGCGGAGGAATTTGCCCTGAGCCAGGGAATAAATTAAAGCTAGAGTTGAAACTTGAACCCAAGACTCCTGACTCTTACTCCTGGGCTGTCTGCCAGTGGCATGTCTCACTGGGAGGCCTGGCCACATACTTCAGTAGAAGGCATGCATACCTATCGAGCCAGTCCTGGTGACCAAGATGACCTTAGAGACCAAGATGCAGCAATTGGAGGTGAACACGAGGGGTGGTCAGCCCTGGGTTCCTACTCAGCCTCTCCCTGCCTGTTGTGGCATCTTGGGAAACTCTTTCCTTCTCTGGGTCTCAGTTTCTTCATCTGGAAAACAAGAATGGTTGAAATACCCCTCCCTTTGAATGGTTAAACAAACACAAAAAGTGCTCAGGCAGAGTCTAGAAAATTCTTTCCAATTAGCAATGATCACACCTCAGATAAACCTCACTGGCTATGATACTGCCACTGTGCAAAGCTGGAAAATTCTAGATAAATTTTATTTTAGTCAGGCATGGTGGCACAGGCCTGGAATCCTAGCACTCATGAGGCTGAGGCAGGAGGATCCCAAGATCAAGCCCAGCCTGACTGACACAGTGAGATCCTGTCTCAAAAAATAGACAAATGTTGTTGTAGGCTCTGATCATTAGCCGGCTATCATCAAGGTACATGCAGGCATCTTGAAGCAATCTCAGGCATGGGGCTGTCACAGAGGAAGGTAGGCAGAGTTTCAGCCTCAAAGAAGACAGATTTTTTTTCCTTTCGTGGAAACCAGCTCCCCAAATGTACATGCCGATCTTTTGGAAACTCAAACTGCACAGCTTGATCTGAGGTTTTATTCAACTTGGCACAGAACTAATTGTTTTAAAAATACTCTGGAGCTGTATATGCGCATATGCAAGCCCTGGTCAGCTCCTGTGCACTGAGCTTTTGGTCTGGCCTCTGGAGAGCTGTGCCTAGGGGGAGGACCGGCTCTGCTGCAGTATCCAGCAGCCCCACCTCACGGAGGCTGGGACCTAGAGGCCTCTTGGCAGCTCTCTCTTCAAGGCCCTTGTGGCCCTCTCCTGTCCTCCATTTTTTTTTTTTTTTTTTTTTTTTTTGGTACTAGGAGTTGAACTCGGGACCTTGCACTTGCCAGGCAGGCACTTATGCCACTGAGCTATGTCCCCAGCCCAGAAGCCCAGAATAGAAAAGCCCTGAATAACCAGCGGGGCCTAGCCCCACAGTGAAACCACACAGAGTTCTTTACGGATGAGTAAAGCAAGAAAAGTAGTCCAGCCCTAGCGTGGAATAGTCCATGATAAACAGAATGCCACAAGCCGGGCCGGGTGGCACAGACCTGCAATCCGGCTACTCAGGAGGTTGAGGCTGGAGGTCACAAGCTTGAGTCCAGTCTGGGCAACTTAGTGAGAGCCTGTCTCTAAATTAGAAATGAACAGGGATGCAGAGGTAGCTCAGTGGTAGAGTGCTTGCTTCGCATGCACGAAGGCTTGGGTTCCATCCCTAGTACTGAAAACAGTAACAACAACAAGCTGCTTTTCAGAGTCAGCTATGAGATCTGTTGTGTCCTGAACTATTTCTCCTGCTGTGATGTTCGGAGCCATTATTAAAACTGTCTGGATCCTCAAGAAGCCCAGCTATACCTAGGCTCCCAAGGAGGTCTGGGTAGGATAGGGTGGATGAGCTCCATGGGGAGTTCTGATCATCGAGGTAAGTGTGGAAAGGTTCACGTCCAAGCTCCTCTCGGTCACCAGCAGGGCACTGGGGCACAAGCCAGAGGGAACGGCAGTGCCCGTAATGTGAGCGAGCTGGGTCAGACAGGACTCCTTGGACCATTGCTATGCTCTTGTGTATCACTTGCTGCATGGCATGAATGAGTGGCCCTGGGAAGATGCTAAAGCAAACCAGCGGGCACTCGGGCCTAGTTCCACCTCAGACAAGCCCCGGCAACTCGCCACATGAAGGAGCCTGTCCCCACAGGCGGCACCCAGCGTAATTGTGTTTGTGGGGAGCGTCCGGAACAGGTAACTCTATGGCGACAAAATGTTGGTTGGTGCTTGCTAGGGCAGGCGGAGGGTGGAGGAGGAGGGAATTGAGAGTGACTTTGGGAATGTGCCAGAATTAGAAAGGGAGGGACGTTTCTGTCACACTGTCACTATATAAAAGCCACTTCAAAATAGTGACATGTATGTTAGGTGAATTAAATCTCAATGAGTAAAAGAAACACTAAAAAAGCCATTATGAGCTGGGTGTGGTGGTGCACACCTGTAATCCCAGCACTTGGGAGGCTGAGGCAGGAGGATCATTGCAAGTTCGAGACCAGTCTGGGCTACAAAGTGAGCTCAAGGCCAGCTTGAACTGCATGGTGAGACCCTGTCTCAAAAAGACCAAAAAAAAAGCCACTATGAGTAATGCTCCCCTCCTTCTACTGTAGCACCCCCCTGCAACCACATGGTCTTCACAGTGCAGCTTCGATCTTCTGGACAGACCCGTGGGCCCTGGCCCAGGGGCCCTTCCAGGGCACAGAGAGGCCTGGCCGTTTGCATTCCCCTCTGTAGCTCCTGCCCTGGGAGGCATCCACTGTACAAGCCCACATTCCCACTGTCGCTCAGAGGCAGTGCCTTGAGTGTGGTAGGCCTAGAGGACAGAGGAGACTGTCCTCACATCCATGCAGGGGCAGGACCTTCCTCCCTCTCTGCACTTCATAGGCCCATGTTCTGCTGTCCCCAGAGCCCCATGGGGCACTTTCTACCACCAACCATCCAGGCTCATCCAGTCAGCAATGAGCACAGCCAAGTCTGGAGAGGGAGGACTTGCCCAGTGTCCCACAGTTGGGTGGCAGCCAAGGTGAACCCCTGGAGCCTCACAGTTGACCCAGGGCTCTCCCTGGGGGCATGGAGGAGGACCGGCCTGTAAGGCCAGGCAGCCCAAGAAGACTTTGGGTCTTTTCCAGGCCCTTGGTCCAGGCCAGTCAGCGGGCTGAGGTGTAAGGTTGTGCAGTGGGGACTGAAGTCAAGCTGGAAAGGTCCCAGCTGTCCCCCTCCGCTTCCCGCTTTTAGCATTGTTTCAGTCATGGAAGACAGTCATTATGATGGAGCCACAGCCCAAACACACTGCTTCCCTTGGGAACTGCCCCTCCCTCTTAGGACCCTTAGGCACCAGTGGCCCACTTCCAGAACTGGGTCCCCAAATCAGGGAAGGGCTGGTCCCTGACCTGTACCCGCCCCTCTGGGAGCCACTGCTGTAGCCAGGCCCATGGCTTCACTAGACGGGCCCCTCCCGCTTCACAGGGCTCGCAGGTCTGGAGCACCTACTGCGCGCCAGCTTCCGCACCACATGTTGGCGGAGTAAGCATGGGGTCTGGAGACGGGGCATAGCAGTGTCCCATTGTCCCCCCTAAAGTTCCCACTTCAGCCTTCTGGGATGGGCCTGACCTGTCTGGGGGCTCAGGAGTTCCTCTGAGGACAAGAGGCGAGGGCGAGGTGGTAGGGCGGACCCCTCTTCTGTCCTTGCTGGGGTCCCTGAACATGGGCAGAGGGAGGTGGGGAATGCAGGGGACTTTTCATATCATGTGTTGCTTGTTGTGTGTGCTCCGTGTGTACTGTGTGTATGTGTGACAGAAATATGTGTTGAGTGTTTTGTATGCATGTGTGTGTGCTGTTGTGGGTACATGTGTTACACAGTCCAGTGTTGTAGGCAGGAGCAGCCCCCTCTCTGTTGCCAGCAGTGAAGCAGGGAGTTGTGGAGAACCCCAGGTGGTCCACGCTGCCCCCACTGGTTGGAACAGAGTGGGGGAAGGGTGCCCTTTCCCATCTGCAGCATGTTGGGGTGCCGCCTACACTCTGGCTACAGGGCTCCTCTTGGCATCACCTAGGCTGTTCCACGTCAAGAACAGAAGTGTCTGTGGCGGCAGACTGAGGCCCACCGCGTCAGCATTGGCCCATGGCATCCTTCTCTTTCTCTAGGTGCAGAGTGAATGGGCACATGGCATTCACCATGTTCCCCTTCAGAACCCCACTGTGGCCTGGCCCGCTCAGCTCTGTCTCTGCTGCTTTGTCAGCCTCACCCTTACCCAGCATGCCCAGCTCCTTCCAGCCCCACTCCAGGGCCCCTGCCCTACTCAGAGGCCTCACTCTGCTCTCTCTCGAGAGCTGCCCATTCTGTCACCCTAACCAAGCTTCAGGGCAGGGGCAGGGCCTCCCGTGGTTCCTGTTTCTGCCACGCCAAGCAGAGGAGTGAGTGAGTCCCTCAATGAAAAGGCCTCAGAAGACCTCAGCATGTCAGGGCCACAGCATTTCGCAGGCCCACTGACCCTCCAGGGAGAGACTCATCTGAAGCAGGAGCAGACAGGCCGAGATGGGGTGCAGCCCAGGCTCAGCCCATCCCCAGAGCAGACACCCGCTCCCTAGCCACAGAGGTACCTCTAGCTGTCTACGCCCAGGACTCCTCCAGTGCCATTTCTCACAGAGGAGCACATTCATGAGAAGGGGTAGGTGGACACCAAGGCCACATTCATGGAGAAAATCATTCCATTTCTGACAGGAAAGGCGAATCTCTGGTGGGAGCCACACGCCCTTAGCCTTGCGCTGGCCTCTGCCTACCTCCCCTTTGCACAGAGATCAGCCCTCAGACTCAGAAGCCCGAGGGCCCTGGGGCCAGCGAACCCTCAGTCACGCTGCTTGGTTTACAGTGTACTTGGTGACGGCTTAGCATCTATTTATGGCGATCGTACTCTTTCACTATTTTTTGTCTACATGATTTCCTTTGAAAATAAATTATTGGAGTAGAAATGAGTTGCTTTTAAAAACAACAACAATTGAACAGCTGCCAGTGCGGAAAAAGCAAAAGGGGTCGGGTTGTGAAAATCAGAATTTTGGGAAACAGCCTGAGGTTTCCCAAGCCCGGGAGGCGGCTCCTCAGGCCTGGTTTTCTCCTGGCCTTGACACATGGAACCTGACACTCAAAGCACCCCGGTGTCAGGCTCCCAGTCTCCCAGGCAGCTCTGGAGAAGGTGACTGGTGGCCCTGAAGGGGAGGCTGGGCCTCAAGGAGTGAGCATAGCCAGTCACCCTGGTGCCATTGGTCCAGCATCCTCATTTCCACATTTCTCCTCCCCACCTTCACCTGCCCCACAGTTTCCTGGAAGCCTCTCAGATCACAGACAAGGAGTAGAAGACCTGGTCCTTCCTCCTCCTCTCGCATGGCTGCAGAGGGCTGAAGGTCCAGATGAAGCTGAGATTCCTGGGAACCCCACTTCCCTAGATTCCCTTTTCAGCACCGCCCGGTGACTCCCAGGTGTGTCACTCTCCGTGGCTGGCACTTTCCCCAAAACACCACCACCACTTTTGGGCATGTTGTAGAACAGATAGGGCCAGGGCCAGGGCCACTAAGGTGCCTGGGCACAGAATTTATAGAAGCCATCACTTTCCTTCCCGGTGACCGCCTGAGAGCAAGCACCTCCCTAACTTCTGCACACCAGGCCTCACACTAGTCCTAGTCCTGCAGCAGAACCCAAGAAAAAGAAAAAAAACCTTGCTGGTTGCTGTTCTGGGGGTCACGGGGGTCCTGATCCATCATCACACCATCAGTAGTTTGGTATCATACAGTGTCCCAGGGAGGCTGACTGGCAGCACTGTGCCTCAGCAGTCATGTGGGTTGCGCACTGCACAAAGGAAGGAAGGCAAGAGGAAAGAGAGGCTAAAATCCAGCCTGACCCCGTGCTGTGTGTCTGAGTACAAGGGAAGGGGCATCTTTTTGCACTTTGTCCACTGGTGAGGAAAACTTTCAGGACCAACAAGGATATCCAATGTGTTGTTGGTGCCCTGTGCACTCGGTGGGACTAGGGAGGGGCAGGTGGCACCTTGCCATGGGACCCATAGCGGCTTGAACTCAAGACCCTGCACTTGCCAGGCAGTTGCTGCGCCACTGAACTATATTCCCAGCCCTCAAGTTTCTTGTTTTTTGAGACAGGATTTTACACTGCAGTTCAGAATGACCTCGAACTCACCTTGTAGCTCAGGTTAGTCTCGAACTCACAGTGATCCTCCTGCCTCAGCCTCCCGAGTGCTGGGATTACAGGTATGCACCACCATACCAAGCTGGCCATCAAGTTTCTTGCATCTTTTTTTGTGGTGGGAATGGGTCTCACTGTATTTGGTCTCAGACTCATGATCTTCCTTTCTCAGCCTCC
>PVLD010003041.1:58182-151145 GCA_004027595.1 Dinomys branickii
CTCTCTCTCTCTCTCTCTCTCTCTCTCTCTCTCTCTCTCTCTCTCTCTCTCTCTCCCCCCCCTTTCTTCCTTCCAGTACTCTGATTGAACCCAGGGCATTTGTACTGAGTTGCATCCCCAGCCCTTTTTATTCTTTATGTTGAGACATCTTGGTAGGTTACTCAAACTGGGCTGGAACCTGTGATCCTCCTGCGCCAGCTTCCCGGGGTGCTGGGATCGCAGGTGTGCACCACCAACCTGGATCTGTGCTCCTCATCGGCCCCTCCCCGTCCTACGAGGTGGTTCCTTCTCCGGTGCCTCTCAGCAGCTGGGCCTGACTTCTCATCCCGTGTCGCCTTCTCTGCCATGCTGCATTCCTGGAGGGCTGAATCTGTATCCTGGTGGCCTCAGCCTGGGCACGCAGACTGGTAAAGCATTGCCCTGTACACGTGTGACCCCTAGGCCTCAGGGCCCCTGGCACCGTGTAGGCAGGGCATGTCAAAGACACAGAGCATTAAGCAAAGTTATTTAAAAATAATTCCATCTATTAGCTGTGTCTACTACTCTTCAAATCCTCTTTCTGCCAATTTTCTTGCTTCTGCACCGCAAAGGCTGGGAACAAGGGTGTTTACAACGGAGGCTCATGCCTGGGAGAGGGGGAAGGAGGGGGAGGCAGGGGCTGGGTGTTGGGGCTGCTGCCGGTCCTCTTTCCAAGGTTGCTCACCTGGCTGCTCTGCCCGCTCAGTTTCCAGCCTTCTCTGCAGATTTGGTCGGAAGACCACACCCTTGCCCCAGGATGGTGAATGGAAATGATTATAAACTGTTTGCAGGCCTCTCCTCCCTACTGGCTGATCCCAGGTGTCTTGGTTACATTTTCCTCGTTGCTGAGACAAAATACCCAATGCTCAAAATGAAGAAAGGAAAGGTTTATTTAGGTTACAGTATGTGGAGGTTTCAGTCCATACTTGGCTGGTTCAGAGGCAGAGTGGCACATGGCAGAGAGCAAACTGTTCATGGCGGCAGCACACAGCAAAAACAACCAGCAAAAGGGAGGAATGGCTGCAAGCAGCGTCCTCTCTTCCCTTACATTGTAAACAGTCTACCCCCACCCAGGGGTCATGAACCTCTCACACAATCTCCATGCCCTCCTCTTCCACAGGCTCAGGATGTTTACAAAGTAAGCACCCCGGCTTCCTCCTGAGTCACTCAGCTAAACCTCTAGATTCCCCAAGTTAACACAATGTATCAACCATAACACCAGGCTTGGTGACAACCTGGAAAGATGACCGTGAAGTTTTACAGGCTGAGGTCACGCCACAGAAGAAGCCGGGGTCTCTGAATGTCCTGGCTGGCAAAAGTAACCTCCGGGCCTGGAACACTCACCCCGTAGTGTTGGATGGGAGAGGAATACGCAAATACACTCTTTATGCCTCTGGGTGTGGAAGCTCTTTGCTTTGGAAGTTTAATTTTTTTTTTCCTTCAGTACTTTGGTGTGAACCCCGGGTCTTTGTACTGAGCTCCACCCTTTTTATTTTTTATTTTGAGACAAAGTTTCACTAAATCACTGTTGCCCAGACTGGTTTAAATTTGTTGTCTTCCTGTCTCAGCCTCCCAGACTGCTGGGATCACAGGCATGCATCACCATGCCCAGCTTATATGGTTTAATCTTACCCACAAAGGGGAGACGCCATCTCTGAGAAGTCACACAGAAGTCCCTTTAGGAGAGGGACAGCAGAGAATAGGCCACTGCCAGACTATGGGCTTTGCCCATCCCACACTTGGGGAATGAAGGACGGACCACTTGGTGGCTATGGTTGCAATGAAAGCTGGATCTTGTGAAAGTAAAGGGGAGGGACAAAGAGTCATGGGACATCGGGGTGCACTGTGGATAGTAACTCAAGTGCAAGAGAAGCCACTTCTGTTTTATCTGGCTTCTTCTAAAAGACTCAGGCCCCTTCCCAGGGAGGGAGGCAGGGTAAAGTCTCCAGCACGCACACAAACACACACATACACACACACGCACACACGCACCGGCCCCCACTTCACAAGGGCCTTCCCCGAGGAGAAAGTCGGGCTTGCCCAAGGTCACTCTGGCCATCAGAGGCAGAAGGGCCAAGGAAACCCTAGGAGAGGATTTGGAGGCAGGAAGGGTTTGAAGCTGGAAGCAGATGGGGAAACCAGCAAGGGAACCTTCCCCAGGTGGAAAGATTAACTCAAGAAGCCAAAGACAATGCATGGAAATGACCTAAGGAACCAGGACAGAAGGACGCAGGGCACTTGGGCCCGGTCTCACATACCTTGCAGCCTGCCAGGCAGCTGCCATTCATACCCCCAGGCCTGGGGCTGGCAGGAAGTGGCAGGCTGAGTCACTGGAAAGGGACGCCAGAGCCAGGAACTCCCAGCGCAAAAACGTCTGTGCTGAATGGAGCAAGCAGAAGCACCAAAATGACTCCCAGGATTTGGAGGCAGATTTATTTTCGTCAGTGGGCACTTACTGAGATCACTCTCAAAATGTCAGACCTTGATCCCTGGACGTCTAGGGCTTATATGAGATAAGCAAGCAAGGAGTACAGAGGCAGAATGGTTTGTCAGTTGGGGATTGGTTTATACAATGTGCATCACAGTGACCCACTGTTTCTAAGAGACAGGAGCAACTGGACCTGGAACAGGAGCTGTTACCTGGGAAACTAAACCTGAAGTATACTGGCTGGGGGCGGTATTCTCTGCTACAGGACAAGCTGAACAAGGGCAGGGCCTGAAGCCCAGACCGCTAGCGTGGCCTGAAGGGTTCCCAGGTGACACCCATTCATTCTAAGTCCTCTGCATGTTGGTCAAGTGCATGCCTACCAAGGCTTGGGTGCCTCTGTGGACCAAACAGACGAGATGCCATCCTTCACTCCACTAGGGGCAGACCACACACGACTGTCACAACAGATAAGTAAGTCAATTACCTAGATGGTATTTTTCTGTTTTTGTGATGCTGGGGATTAAACCCAGGGAGCACTGAGCTACGTGTCCAGCTCACTTTTATTTTGAGACAGGTTCTCTCTAAATTGCCCAGGCCGGACTCTAACTTCCAATCCTTCTCCTTCAGCCTCTCATGTAGCTGGGATTACAGGCATGCATCACCACCACTCCCAGCCGATAGATGTTACTTAAAACCAAACAACCAACTAGCTGGGTTTGTGGTGCATTCCAGAGACTGAGGTAGGAGAGTTATGAGTTCAAGGCCAGCCTGGGCAACTAAGTGAGTTTGAGGCTGTTCTGGAACATAGCAAGATCCTGTCTAGGAAGCAAAACAATAAGAAAACCTCTTAACAACTAGATAAGGAGAACTGGCCTGAGGGAGAGAAGATCACTCCAGGGTTTGCAGAGCCCAGGGCAAAATGAGAACGTGGGCCCCTGTTCACAATACAGAGGAAAGGCACTGCTGTGCGTGCACAAGCAAGTTTTTTCCCTTCCTGCTGCAGCTTCTCTCTTGACTTATTGCTACGTTTTTTATTTGCTATCAATGTTGCTCTAAGTAAAGAAAAATTAAAAATTTAAATTTAATAATTTAGCATGAGCTTCACCATTCCTCTTTATAGTTTGCGTTGCCAGCTTTAAATGCAAATATGGGCACATTTAACCTGAATGTGCAATCACAGAAATCACACAATTTGTATTTCATGGCTCACCTCTGAGGGTGCCTCAAGCTGCCCAGAAAGACAAACAGAGGCAGCCTCTGGAAGGAGCAGGAGGAGATCATCCCCTAGCACAGGTGAGGGTTCCCAGGGACCCTTGGAGTAAAGACCCTTTCAGAGCCCCGGAGCCTGCACACAAAACACACACAAACAGTGGACCCCCCATTCTCCAGAGCTGCCAAGTTCTCCCTCACCCTAACACCGCCCTACTCTGGTCACCCCGGACATAGGCGCGGTCTGCAGAATTCAGGCCAGGCACCTCCTTCCCATGAGGCCACTGTAGCCGCTCCTCCCCCACCTCTTTAATCCTTCCTGTTGGCGCAGCGCAAGGCCTGACCCTGACCTCACCCACTCCCAGGACGAGGTGAGATGCGTGCCCCTGGCCCGGCCCTGCCAGATACAGCAGACAGCCACAGTAGTTGAGCAGGGACGGAAAAGAGACTGCGGGGCCCAAGGTGCGACCGGACAGGGAAGCAGGTGGCGCAGCTGGAACACACTACAGTTGAGGCTCCGGTCCTCCGCCATGCTCCATTGTGCCATTGCTTGTGTTCACTTTCAAAACAGAAACCCAAAGGTAGAGTGACTGCGACCGGAAGGTCAGTGACAGCGGAGCATGAGGAGCCCAGTGTGGGGCTTTCTGGGTGTGGGAAAGGAGAGGGCAGTAGGAAAGGTGGTTAGGACAAAGTGTGGCAGGCTCTCTCTGATCCCCACGGTGACCAGGGATGCTATGGCCAGCTTTAGCCTGATGAGCTGGCTGCCCACCTCCTGTCTGCAAGGGTAGCCGCCCTACGCAGGACCGCAAGTGCTGATGGGTGGAGTGCCAGGCCCTTAGCCCAGCTGTGTGATTCCTCCCTGGAGAAGACAGACAGACGACAAGTTTCATAGGCTTTCAGCCCAGTGCCCAGAGGGGCTGGAGGCTTGGGACTGAGATGGATGATGACTGGGCGGCACTCTGCCGACCCTGTGGCTCTTCCCTGGGTGGCCCTCAATGTGCTCCTTGGGGGAAGAGTGTAGGAAGCTGCCTGGCTTTCATCTGGGGCCCAGGGATGCTGGAGCTGGGTACTGGAGCTGAGTGATTCACAAAAGCGGAGTGAGAAATCTTCAGGCATTTTGCAAGTTTGTTGTTAAACTTTTGGTAACTTAAAATTGGCCACAGTGGGCATATTTACACAGTGGAAATCAGAAAACAGTACACATCAGGGCGGTCAAAGTTCTTCCAGAAATCAGGTTGATTAGCACTCCATGGACGATGGGCCGCCAGCTGCCAGCACCCAGGTCAGGAGCAGCCAGAGACCCGCACCCAATGCACAACCCTGTGTACCCTCGGGCTGGCCAGGGACACACACAGGCAAATCAGATCCTCTCCAGTGTCCCCGCTCTGTTTAGCAGAGATAGAAAAGCAACATGGAAAGTTACAAATCCAGAGGCTACTAGCAACAGCAGTAGGCATATCTTCCATCTCTGTTCTATGCCTTGCAGCCGGGAGCTTTCCCAGCATCTGTAGACCCATTGCACTGATGGAGAAAAAGAGGCCCAGCAGGATAAAGTCACCTGCCCAGCATTACACAACCGGCAAAGTCAGGTCTGACCATACTTTTCAGTGAAATAAATCGGACACCCATGTGTAAATACCTCATTGTTTCTCTGGTGTGAGAAACTGAAAGTGTAACTAAGAACCAAAATGTATAATAGGTATTGGGAAATAGGAAGAAAATGTTCAAATGGGCAGGGGAACAGGGAGAGGGCAAGGGAGAGGAAAGAAGTGGGGGAGAAGGAGGAAAACATGGAAACAAAGCTTTTGTAAATGGGGAGGGGAGGAGGAGTTGAAGAGACCGTAGGAAAATGGGGAAAAAAACAAACTATACCATGATAGGAAAGAGATCTTTAGTAAGAAAGGAGAGTGGGAAAGGGGTAAGAGGTGTGTAAAAATAAGATGTGATGTGTGGATCTATTATTCCCCTAAGTTAAATCGAACTACTATGTATACCACAAACATGTACTAATAAATTTTGTTATGGTTGATACGTTGTGTCAACTTGGGGAGTCTAGAAGTTTGGCTGAGTGACTCAGCAGGAAGCCAGGGTGCTTACTTTGTATACATCCTGAGCCTGTGGAAGAGGAGGGCATGGAGATTCTGTGAGAGCTAAGTGCCCCCTGGGTGGGCGTAGGCTGTTTACAAGGTAAGGGAAGGAGAGAGGCTACTTGCAGCTATTCCTCCCTTTTGCTGGTTGTTTTTGCTGTGCTCTGCTGCCATGAACAGTTTGCCCTCCTCCACGTGCCACTCTGCCTCACAACCAGCCAAGTATGGACTGAAACCTCCACGAACTGTAAACTAAATAAACCTTTCCTTCCTTCATTTTGGGTGTTGGGTATTTTGTCTCAGCAACGAGAAAAAAGTAACCAAGACAAATTAAAAAAAAAATAAATTCCCAGCCTTCACCACTTTTATGCCAGAGGTACATCTGCAACATTTCCACGTTCCACGGACACGCGATCACCCCAATCCCCTGCCATCTCCCCAAACCAGTTCTTGTCCAAGGAAGCCTAGTTCGGAAAGTTTCCCAATGGTCTCAGGTACAAATTCTCTATAATGAATGCGATAATTACGTATATCTAAAATGTACCAATAGGGGTATAGCTCAGGGGGTATAGCTCAGTGGAATAAGCGCCTGCATGACAAGCGCAAGGTCCTGAATTCAATCCCTGGTCCTGCAAAAAATAAAATAAAATAAAATGTACCAATAAAATCTGACTAAAATATAATGTGAAAAAAAAAAAAAAAGGTCTGAAACCCACATTGTCCTGACTCCTGAGCTCATGACTTTGTCACAGCCCTATCCTGCATCGCAGAGCAGGGAGGACAGAGCAACCAACCCTGCCAACAGGAGATGCAGGCATGGCATTTGGAAAGGTTTCCTACAAGGGGCAACAGCTGATGGGCCCTTGAGAAATGAATAGGAGTTTGCCAGGCAAAGCGGGGGAAGACACTGTAGGTAGAAACAACAACACAGGGCTGGAGGTACAGCTCAGTGGGCTAAGTGCTTGCCGCTGAGCACTAGGGCCCTGAGTTCGATCCCCAGTCCCGGAAAAAAAAAAGAAAAAAAAAAAGAAACAACAGCACAGGCAAAGGCCTGGAGGAGCACAGGGGCGTAGGCCTTTGGAAGGAAGAGAGAGCTGGGTGGTGTAATAACGGAGTGTGGTTGGGAGGGAACAGATGAGAAAGTAGGTTGGGATTTTAGCAAAAAGGGCCTAGAAACCCCGGCAACATGATTGGTACCAGCAGGCTTTTAGGGTTTTATCCTGCAGGCTTTGTACCAACTGAAAGGTCCTAGAAATCACACCCTGGACTTAGGTAAATAAGATGAGGTTGTTCCCATATCTGATTTTATTTTTTTTGTTTTTTTGTCTTTTTGAGACAAGGTCTTGCCATGCAGTTCAGGCTGGCCTTGAATTAACTTTGTAACCCAGGGTGGCCTTGAACTCACAACAGTCCTCCTGCCTTAGCCACCCAAGTGCTGGGATTACAGGAGTGCGCCACCACGCCCCGCCCCATATCTGATTTATGAAGTCCTCTGAAGTAGTACTTCTCAAATCATCTGTGGATAGATTTTCACAGACCAATACTTTTATAGAATACAAGGAAAATAAATTACTGGAAAAGTAAAATGTCAAAAAAGAACAAAAATCTCCTCAGTTTTTACTATGGATTCATTAGACATAAAATTACTCTATCAAATTTCTCTACCCTTACGGAGAGTAAGTTCTCAACCCTTCCTGCCTACACTCACTTTGACAGTGATGGGCTGTGCGGGGGTCTCCATCATATCCTGGTCAGCGCTAAGTGCTCCTGAATAAACCCCACTTAGAGACAAGGACCCTGGTGCTCAGAAGACAAGGAGGTGTCCTGCCCAAGGTCAGACCGCTGGTGATGGGTGATACAGGTGGTGGAGAGGACCCGAGCTGGGACTGCCCGCCTTGGACTTGGCCAGTGTGGCAAGTCCAGCTGAGGCTTCAGCAGAGCCCCTGTGCCAGTCCCTGGAAGCTTGTCCCTGTGCTTTTCCGTTTAGCAGAGTCAAGGAAGAAGGGAGCTTCCTCTCCCAGAGTCCTGCTGTGATACTGTGGCAGAAGTGGCAGCCTCCAGATCTCCTGACACCAGCCTGTGCTTGGTGACACCACCCCACCTGCCTCCACCTGTGACCTCCAGGACGGACGGTGCTGAGAAGCATGAGGCAAGGAAGAGCAGGGGACCCATGCATTGTGATGACTGCACGGTGCTTCACTAGCTCAGCGGTTCTCCTGCCAGATCGCACTGTAGATGCCCGGGCTGTAAGGACACAGCAGCAGGGCTGCTGGATGGGTGGGCCCGAGGGGTCCCTCAGGAGCGCCCCAAGTCCTTTAGGCACTGTCTTCCTTCAACTGTTCAGGGTCCCCCACTCGTGAGACACCCTGAGAACAGAAGACAGGACTGGAGTCCTTGGACATGCACTGAGCACCTCCCCTGGGCCAGATGCTCCATCCGGGCCCTATCTGAGTGACAACTCCCAGCCCCCACACTGGCAGCACACGCAGTGTTTCCACACAGTGGTAGAAGAGCCAAAGAACTTCGCCATAATCATTACATTAATGGTGACCAGAGCGCCCGCTTACTGAGCACCTGCCGTGTGCCAGGCGTAGGGGCCACACACCTCCCACGTCTTATCCCACAGAAGCCTTACACAGCCGTCTAAGGTGGGCATGGCACAGATGAGGAAACTGAGGGTCAAGTTAGCTAACGTTACAGATGTATAAATGGCGGGTCTGGTTGAAGATCCCAGGTATGTGAAACTCCAGAATCAAACAATTATGTGTGTTTGTTAGGGAGAGAAATGTGATGTTGGGTAGCTCTGATTGTGGGTCCTGAGGAGGCTGATTAGATGTTCTGGGAAAAGGTGAGGCGGCTGGAAAGGGGAGGAAGTTTCTGGAAGAGGAAGTGGTGTGGGAAAGGTGTGAGAAGCGAGGGTTTCAGAGGCAGCCGCCTGGTGAGTGGGCCAGGAAGATCCTGCAGCCGGGAAAAGGTCACAGCTGAGTGTACACAGGAATCCCTGGGGCTCCTGACTCACCACAGCCCAGGCTCCCTAGAGGACGACTGTCTCCGACTGGCCAGTGGGAGGGTGGGGCAAACCAACCACCAGCCAAGCGTGCCCAAGGCTGCACCTCAGGGGGTGAGGCTGGACCTTCCCCAGCTCGGACCGGGCCAGGCTTGCTCTGGGCATCTTTCCCTGTGCACCAGCTGGGGAGTATGACAGGAAGTCATTGGCACCATTTTATCGTCATTGATCGCCCAGTTAGGAAAGTGAATTTAGTTCTATGAACCATTTACCAGTCCAATTATTTAAGTACAGGATGACCAAAAATTGCACATTTTTTCATCAATTTTTATACAATAATAAGAAATATAAGTATGACAATTTCATCAAGTTTATCGAATACAAAAATGAGCCAACCAGGTTGAAATGATACCTGCCTGTGTGATACTTACATGGAGCGTGTATTATGCACTAGGCATAATTTCACAATAGTATAATCTTGATTGTCTTTGTCAATTCTGGCTGCTGTAACAAAATACTGGAGTGGGCTGCTTATAAACCACAGAGATTTATTTCTTCCAGCTCTAGAGGCTGCAAGGCCCAGGCCAAGGAGCTGGCAGAGCCCCTGGGGGTGGGGGCCAATGCCCTGGTTCACAGGGTTTTTTCCTCCTCACCCATTCGTGAAGGCTCTGCTTTCATCGTAGCCAGCTCCCCGATCTTCCTCTCCTAATACCATCCTCTTGGGGTTAGGGTTTCAGCGTGTGAATTCTGAGAATAAACCTTCAGTCCATTGTATCTGTTTTACACTTTCATAGGGTCTTGCTATAAAGTTCAGGCTGGCCTTGAACTTACTATATAGACCTGGTTGACCTTGAATCACCCAAAGGTGTGACCCTGAGATGATCGTCTTGCCTCAGCCTCCTGAGTGCTGTGATTATAGGCGTGCAATTCCATGCCTGGCCAGCTTTCCACGTTTGAGGCCACTGAGGCTGGCAGAATGTAGATGAAGTGAAGGCCATGAAGTAGGTAGGTTACAGATGTAAGGCAGCTGTGCTGTGCTGTCTCCCACCAATGACTCCCACTTTGGGGACTGAAGAACAGCTAGAGTCTGACTTAGTAAAGCAGGGACAGACCATTAATGGAGCCCAGGCTTTCACCCCAAGGCAGGCTTCTCTCTTGATCCCACTGCAAGCCACAGTGGCAGCTGGAGAGAGACTGAGAACCCATCCTGCTCCCTGGCACCCACTCTCTCACTGGGGTCCTCTGGAGCCCACAGCAGAGAAAGCAGGGGCTGGGGAAGCAGCGCAGTGGTAGGGCATGTCCCTAGCATGCATGAGCACTATAGAAATGTTTGCAAAGTGAGATCAGATTTTTTAAAAATAGAAAAGGAAAATCACTAGCCTGAAGATGGTGCTTATAAAAATTCCAGGTGGGAGACTAGGAGACCTGGCTTCTGGTTCTGGCTTGCTGTGTGACCTTGGGTAAGTCGATGCCCCTCTCTGGGCCTCAGGCTCCTCGCCTGTGAAATGAGGGCTTTTGCAAAGAAGCAGCCCCTTGCAGCTCTGACTTCTGTTTCTGAGAGCAGCAGAAGGGGCACTAGTAGGCTGCTCTCTGCAGGGGACACACAGCTGACAGCTCCCAGCAGGTCACCTCCGGGAGGACGCAAGGCTGGATAACAGTCTTCATGGCACATACAGCCTTTCCGGGCTGCCTGTTTACCAGGGCCATATGGTGCCTCCTGCTAGCCAGACACTGCCAGCTGCTCTGGGCCAGCCCTGATGACCACGTGTGCTCTAGGCTCCAGAAAGGTCTCTATGGCTCTAGGACCCAGCTGCCATGGTATAGGGGTAGGGGCGCAGCTGAGCCCTGTGACCTCCCAGAAGTGACAGAAAGAAAAGGGATAGCGACTGCGTTCCAACTCCATTTGGACCTCTTGCTGGGCACCTGGGATTCAGAAATGAATCATACAATCTATCTGCCCTTGAAGGACACAAAGCCTAATGGAGGGGGGAGACGAGCAACACCCATGATGCTGAGGACTGTGGGCGCCCCAGGGAGAGAGTCCAGTGCATCCATGGTGGTACTCCCCGGGGGACATCTGGAGGAGGCATCTTTAAAGGTAGACCCTCATCGATAGGACTCAGCCCTTCTAACTCCAGTTATTTAATCCCTCTGTGGCTGCGGATGTAGGCAAGGCCCTTGTTCAATGCCCATCACCACGAAAAAGTAAAAACAATCCTTATAGGCAGCTCTGCAGAGCACGTATTTGTTACAGATGAGGCTCAGAAAGGTGAGTTTACAACCGCCAAAGGACAGCTGGGCTCTGACCCCTGCCACTGTCCTCTGTGGCCATGGGGCCTGAGCCTCATCCTGGTCTCAGACTGCTAGAGACCCTCAGTGAGTGCTCCCTTCCGGCCCCAGGGCTCTCATCTATAAAGTCGGTCTATAGCTTGCTGCATGGCCACCCAGGGAGCGGTGCTGGGAGC
Organism: Dinomys branickii; assembly: GCA_004027595.1. Taxonomy (NCBI): domain Eukaryota; kingdom Metazoa; phylum Chordata; class Mammalia; order Rodentia; family Dinomyidae; genus Dinomys; species Dinomys branickii. Next base: position 69,397 of record PVLD010003041.1, read on the forward strand.
AGCAAAGGACAGGATGACTGCAAACACTTGGGTTTAGAAACTGGAACGTCAGCAAGACCTCTCTGTCCTGCTGGAGCTAGCACAGCCCTGCCTCCTCCCGGCATGGTAATTACAAAGGGGAGTCACACCCCCAGGCCGAGCAGTGGCCGAACGTGCTGTGTGTGTTCTCTTTGGTTCAGAATCCTAGAGTAAGGATTTTAAAACCCTGGAATTAGAACATCTGTGCTTGAGGAAGTCTAGAGTCCAGGCTGCCCTGGAAGTGCCGCCCAGGAAGCAGGGCAGGGTCTGGGTGAGGTCTGCGGCACCATGCCCTGGAAGGCTGGCAGAATCAGTAGAGGTAGGGCTCAACTTTCACTTTGCAGATAGTAAAACCTGGAGAGGGGTGGGGCCGCCTGGGACCGCACAGCAAGTCTGTCAGAGGCCCAGGCTTCCCCGACACCTCCGAAGCTAACAACACAGGCCACACCATTTCCGAGACCCCTTGGCCTGGGTGGTGCCCAGGAGGTGACGCAGAGCAGCCTGTCTGTGGCGTGGAGCGAGCAGTGAGTTGCTGAAGGCCCACATTTACCCTGCCGCCCCTTGTCAACAGAGTTCTATAGCCTGCGCTCTCTCTGCCAACCACCCCTTGCCCTGAGTGTCTCCTCTCATTCCTGAACCAGACTTGTTATTGGTCTCCTCAGTCTCCCCATCTGTCAACTGGTCTCCAAATACCTTTCAGCTGAGTTGTCTACAATCCTAGGCCCTGACCGCCCGGGGCAGGGGCGGTGGCAGCTTTTAGACCCACAGCCCGCTACGAGGCGCGGGGAGGAGGGAGGAAAAGGTGTAGTCTAAGGTTTCCGGATGAGGTCTCGGGAAGCCTTTGCCCGGGCAGCTTGTGCAAGCCAGCACGTGTGGGCCCCGAGCAAGAGCGGGGCGGGGCGGGGCGAGGTCGGGCCGCGGTGGGCGTGCCCGTGGGCGTTCCAGACCGGCTCCGCCCCGCCCCTGGACGTAGCCTTGGAGCTCGCGCCAGGAGCGGGGCGGAGGGGCGGGGAGGACCGCGCATTCTGCGCGCCGCCTGGCCCGGCGGAAAGTTTTCCTGGCGGAGTTTTGGCCGCGGCCGAGCGGGCCATGGACGCGCTCAAGTCCGCTGGGCGGGCGCTGATCCGGAGCCCCAGCTTGGCCAAGCAGAGCTGGGGGGGCGGCGGTCGGCACCGCAGTGAGTATGTGCGCGTCCGCCGGGCCGGGCCGGGCCGAGCTGGGGTCGGGCCAAGGCGCGCTGGCCTCCCGGGGCGCCGGAGTCGGGCCAAGTTGACGGGAGTGGGGGGCGGGGCTTACCCCGAGCTCGCGTCCGGGCCCTGCGGGGTTGGGGTCACCTGGGGTCAGGTCCTGCTCCTGCTGCCCGTGCCATCTGGGAGGGTAGAGCTCGCGGGGAGGCCGAGCTCGGGGTCCCCAGGTGCGGGCGGCTCGCCGGGGCCGGGGCCGGTGCAGGTGGGGAGAGGAGCCTTGGCGACCCCCTGCGCCTCCCCACCGGGAGCCAGCGCTCGTCGCGGGACGAGGGGTGGGTGCAGGGACTGGGACACCCCGCCGGCCACAACAGTGGCGCGTAGGAGCCCGCTGCCTCCACCCCGCGCCTGTTCCTCAAAAGACCCGGGGGGTGGGTGGTGTCATCTAACCCCAGGCCTCAGGTGTGAGCCAGGAACGCAGGTACCTCCTAGTAGGGAGCGGCCCGCCCTGGGCTGTCTTGGAGGTCGCACACCTGGGGATCGCGACCCTTCGACCTCTCCCCTAGCCGCGTCCAGGTGGCGAGACTGGCGTTCAGGCTATTTTTGAAACGTGTTTTCTTCTGCGTCTTCCCCCGGGCTTCCGAAGTCCCTGGGCGCCCAGGCCGACGGCAGACTCGCCGCCACCTCTCCAGGGGACGTCCGGGAGCAGGCGCACCGGTCCCGCCTCCTATTACCCCTGGCTCAGGTTTCTCTGCCTGAGTCCATCACCAGGCACCTCCCCCCGGGGCCCGAGCAGCCTAGCCCAGGATTACCTGGGGCACACAGACGCTAACGCACAGGGCTGCGGCACACTGTCGCCGGAGATACTTACCCTTACCTGCCACCCACCTGGGGCTACAGCCTCTGTCCTCCACCCCGGGAAACTATACAGTCACCCCACCCCTCTTCCCTCCTGTCTTCCAGGGCTCCACCAGGGGAGCCCGAGTTCCCCGGCCCCAGGAGCGCCAGCATGTCTGGGCCGAGGGAGCCCGCCCTGCCCCTCCTCTTGCCCCAGTCTGGTGTTCCAGCTGTGGCTTCCTCCCAGCCCAGACTGGCATTGGGAACCCAGCTGGTGCCTGCTGGTTGAGGTGGGGTGCGAGGCCCGCTACAGCCAGGCGAAGCCCACAACTTACCAACTCCCAAAATAAGTTCCTTTAAAAAACTAATGGGATGTGCCCAGGACTTCTGGGAATGACTGACTGTCCCAGCAGAGGACCCTGCTGCTGTCTGTTGGGCTGAGGAAGAGAGTGCGGGTAGGTCAGGCCCCAGGGAGTGGTCGTGAAAAGGAGGGAACCTAGAAGAACCTCTGAATACGGGAGGGGGGAATTTCTCCTGCCTACACCGTGTAGGGCAGGTCATTTGTTCTTAAGGGTCCGCCGTTTGCTCACCTATAAAGTGGGGATTACGGTTTTACATGGCAGGGATGTCGAGGAGATTGTTGACAGTAATGCTCCCTCCTCATTGGTGGTTTCCTTTCTCCAGACCCCTTTCTCCTGCCCTTGTGGACCTTTAACTTGATTCTTACTATGGTGGGCCAGCTTTTGAGGGCTGAGCCTGTCAACACCTTGGAGAAAAGTGGAGGAGCACCTCTGTCCCTCTGCCAGCCTCCCAAAACGCAGAGCCTTCTATACCTTGAACAAGCTATTTTGATTTACAGTTCTTTTTTTTTTTTTTTTTCCCCGGGACCGGGGATCGAACTCAGGGCCCTAGTGCTCAGCGGCAAGCACTTAGCCCACTGAGCTGTACCTCCAGCCCTGATTTACAGTTCTTGAAGCACAGTTCTCCATCTGTAAGTTGCAAATGAGTGTAGTAACTGCCTCAGACTTTTTTTATTTTTTTGGTCTTTTTTGAGACAGGGTCTCGCTTGCAGTTCAGTTTGGCCTTGAGCTCACTTTGTAACCCAGGCTGGTCTCGAACTTACAGTGATCCTCCAGCATCTGCCCCCCCCCCCCCAGTGCTGGGGTTACTGGTGTGTGTCACCATGCCTGGCTTGCCTCAGAGTTTTGTATAGGGTTAAATCAGTGCGTTTTGCCTGGCAGAGGGGAAGACTTCAGTAAATGGTAACTATTGGGTGTTTTTTGTTTGTTTTTAAGTAAGACAGGATCATGTCATTAGTTCATGCTGGCCTTGAACTTATGGCAGTTCTTCTAATGCTGGGACTATAGGCATGTCACCAATGCCCTGGCTATTGCTTTATGTCATTGTGTTTTATAAAGTAGCTTTTTTTTTTCTCTTACCTCTTCATTCATGTGAGGTGACAAAATGAGATTTTTATCACAGATCCATTTTAGAAAGAAAAGACCTGAGTTTGGGGAAATGGGGTCATAGGCCCCATGCACAAGAGGCAGAGCTCACAATTTCTGGCTGTGGGGACTCTGCCCAAGAGAGGAACTAGGGGCAGACCCCAAACCAGCTTGGGCTGGTAGCATCTGAAGACAGCTGAGGCCACATGCTAGAGGGGAGGCCATCGGATGTGTGTGGGGGCCAGGGGCTGGGGCCCAGCCAAGCACTGATATGAGACCTGTGGTTGAGTCTTTAGGCAAACGGGCACAGTGGAATTAAGATTAGGGTTGACCTCTGGTGCCTGCTGGGACCTGCTCCTCACCTCTCAAGTAGGATTAGCATGGTCACTGTTTTTATTTATGGGGAAACTTAAACCAGAGAAGGGCTGCAGCTTGACTGAGGTCACACAGCAAAGCCAGCACCCCATGCTTGTTTGCACTGAGCCTCAGGCCTGTCTCTCAGCTGCCCTGACCTTGAAATACGGTTCTCTCCCTCTCCCACATACAGCTTTTCTCCCTCCTCTCCAGCGCCATAAATATTTTATCTCAGTCCCTGGAAAGCTGCTTAGAAGGGTGGTCTTGCGCTGACCCTTTAGTATCCTCCTTCTTTTCGCAGGTACTGGAATCACTCTGACCCCGGGCTCTTTTGTGCTTGTATCAGTGTATTAGAGTCCAAAGAAAAAGGGTGAAGGAAAGGAACCAGTTAAAACTAGTTCATGGTGGTAGGTGGGGGGAGATGTGTTAATTTACTTACAACGAGACAGTATAAGTATTACACATTAACTGCCAGACTGTAACGCCTGTTGAGCACGAGTACACGTCAGGCACTCATACCGGTGTTGGGGAACTGGGAGCTAAGTTGTGTCTCTTCTGAAAGAACTCATAGTCGGGGGAGGAGTCAGAAAAAAAGGCCGAGGCTGCGGGTTAGTAGAGTGGCTGTGGGTAGCGGTAACGCTAAGAACCAAAGTACAAGGGGCAGGAAACGGCCGCTCCTACTTGAGGTAAGATGGTGTCTGTATTTGCGTTCTTCTAAAGGGAGTCACTGAGACGGGGATCTGAGTGCAAGTTAATTTATTTGGGAAGAGAGCTCAAGAAATATAGTTGGGACAAACGAGAAGGGAAAAGAGCTCAAAAAAGTGGATGTTAGGAAGCGAATGACTACTGAGGCTTAGCCTTAGGATGAGCTCTGGGAGCCGGGGTAGGATGTGCTCCGCAGGGGTGCTCCCTTTGAGGGGCAGTGACCGGCAGTCCTGACGGGAGGGCTGCTGGCAACCGGAAGCCTTAAGTCCCCAGTCTGCGTGGGACTGGGTAGCTCATGCAGGCAGGGTGGCAGGGCTGGCGGTCCGGTGGCATGTGAGGAAATGGTGCACACAGAGATGAGGGTGGACTCCCGACAGCACCACCTAAGGCGGTGACTTGCAAGCACAGGTGAATCCAAGGAGGGATGAATTTGGGAACAGCAGGTACAGGGGACATTTACCTGGAAGCTGAGGCATTGTTTTCAGTGGGCCTGGCGGCTAAGAGAAGAGAGGAGGTTTGAGTCAGAGGTCACCCACTGCCCACTGAGGGTGGAATGCTCCTTGAGGGCAGAGGGTGAGGCGACCCCTTCCTTGCACTGGAAGGAGATTGGTGGGCTGTGGGGATGAGGGTGGGGTTTCGGTCCCTCTGCTATCTCTTATGAGCTGTGCTCACACTCCTCTCCGCTGCTTTCTCTGTGAAATGGGAATGCTGGCCTATCCTTGGCTCTTCTCATGAAGTAATGCAAAGGATCATGGAGACATTAAAGCACTTTGTACTTGGCGTTGGTTGTGGTGGCTCATGCTTAAGCTCTTCTTGGCATGGATCGGACGTGTATATGTGTGCAGGAGCTCTTTTCATCCTGATAGCAACCCCATGCTATGGGTACAATTACTCCTATTTTGTTTGTCTGTTAGGTTTTGGAGGCAGGGTCTTATTAAATACTCTGGGCTGGCCTCCAACTTGTGATCATCCTGCTTAAGTCTCCTGAGTGCTGGAATTACAGGCAAGTGCCACCACGCCCGGCTTATTTTCCCTGTCTGGGTAAGGAAACTGCAGCCCAGGGAGACGGAGTAGCTGTGAGCCCCCAGCGTCCCCACAGCCCATTGTTTTCTCTTACAGTATAAATAGGTGCTTAGAAGACAGTAGTTGCCGTGGTGGTCATTTAAAAAATTAATGTTTTTGGATAACAATCTCAATAGCTTTAACTTCCAAAATTTGTGTAATACTTTTTACATCCAGAAGGTTCTGATGATGCATCTGAAGACTGTCAGATTGATTGCTCCAGAGAAGCAGCTGCTCCCCAGTCAGGGCAGATCTTGCATCCCTGCCTGAGAGACTGTCACTCTGTGGCTTCGAGGCTGTGGCCTGCTACACTGGGGAGCTAGGCTAGGGCCCTGCTCAGAGACTGCATCGGCATGGTGGATTTTGTTGCAGCTCTGCTGTTCCAGATGCCAGCCAGCTGGGTCTCCTGGGTGGCAGTGGGACACAGGGCTGCCCTGCCCAGTCCTAACTCCTCAGTAGTTAGGAGGTACGTGGGCATAGATAGAAGTTAGACTGGGCATATGGTCTGTCCACAGTTCACTCCAGTAGCAGGTCATCTGTAAAATTGCAAAGTGGAAATAGCACAGTCATTACCCACCCCAGGGCCAAAAATAACCCGGACCGGAATAGGGCTGTAGACTCAACCTTATATTTGCCTGAGGGCCTTCGGCTCCTCCCCTCGAAGCCTGGGGTTCTTGCTGGAAGGGAGATGTAGCCTCAACCCACGGGCTGGAGTGCAGGCTGGCTGCATCCTGTTGTAGGTGGCTGGGTGGTAAACAGGACAGGGTGGCAGGAAATCTCATGTGTCTGTCTGCACGGAGGGGCCCTGTGCTGGTTTCTGAGGGGAGGTTGTGAGCACACCACGGTGAAGAGCAAGTCGTGTGCACAGGAGCACAGTGGAGGAGGCCTCCTTGGGAGAAAGGAGCATCACAGTGGGCCCTGGGGATGTTGGTAGCAGGGATGCAGGACAAGTGAGAAGCAGGATGAGACTGGGCAGCACTGTCCAGCAGGGGTACTCCTTCCTTGTGCCACTTCTAGGGGGAGGCAGACCTGGAGGGTAAGTCCATGGAGGGGAAGGCACTCAAGGAGGCAGGTGTTTTGGCCCAGCCTTGGGAGGAAGAGGAGGTTCGTGCTCGAGAAAGGCACCCGTGATGCACCTGCCTCTTGCTGAGCGCGTTGCATTTCATTATCTCACTTTATTATCTTACCCAAGAGTCACAACAGCCCAAAGATACAGGGGTTGTTGCCTCCCTGGTTTCATAGATGAGAAAACTGAGACTTAAGGGAGCCAATTAATTCAGAAGTCAGAAGTGGGATACCAGGATTAAGGCCTTGCTCTGAACCACTAGGCTGTACCCCCTCAAAGAAGGGCTCCTGGCAAAGCTGGTTATATGAGGTTTTGATCAAGGAAAGGGGAAGAGTATATGGGATAGAGTATGTGAGAAAAAGCTCCAGGGTTGAAGCTAAATGTCCCATTATGAGGAGGAAGTTCTATGGAAGATGGAGTTAGAGAGAAGATGGAGAGAGAAGATGGAGAGAGAAGATGGGGAGAGAGAGAGAGAGAGAGAGAGAGAGAGAGAGAGAGAGAGAGTGTGTGTGTGTGTGTGTGTGTGTGTGTGTGTGGTGGGAGAGGAGGAGGAGATCAGGGCCTCACTGCAGGGATGGGATCCTCTCTCTCACTTGCTGAATGACCTTTCCACAGGTTGCATCTCTCTCTGGGCCTCATTTGCATCAACTGTCAAGTGAGGGGTTGGGGAAGAGGGTCTCTGAGGCTGATGAATAATTTTTCGCCTACAAGGAGGCGGTAGAGTAGGGGAAGGGTCAGGCCAGGGAAGGAAGAATGCAGAAAAATGCCAAGTATTTCAGAGGTCAAGGAGGACAGGGGAATGTTTTGACAGCAAAGAGATCACCAGTAACCTTGGCAAGCTTTGGTCTTTTGGAATGGAGGGAGAGGAAGTGGCTCTGGAAAGAGGCCAAAAGTGGCTGAGGCAGAGGAAATGGGAGAGTGGGGACATGCGAATGGGGGAAGGAAGGATGTTTGCCATAGGGTAGGTATGGCTGTTGAGATGAGTGAGGACACCTCTGATTGGTCTGGCCTGGCCTGCCTGAGGCCTTCTGTTGAGCAATAGAGGGAAATGGCCACCAGTTAGCGGTGTCTGCCAAGGACACAGGCGTTGACCATGGCAGCAGTGTGTTTCGCCATCCTTGCCTAGATGGGTACCAGGTTGGAAGTGGTGGTCTGAGTACCCTGGTTCACAGGGAGGCAGCTTTCAGCATTTGGAAAGCCCAAATCTAGATGCAAGACTGAAGCTCCAGCTCATAAAAACTCTCCCTGACCTTTGGCTAGAATTAAGGTATTTTGCCTCGGGGTGAAGTAATCTGCCACTAGTTAGGAGCTTAGACTTTAGAATCAGTCCTTCAAGCCTCGGTTTCATGTGTAAAATGGGAATGAAAGAATGTCTGTTTACAGGGTGCTGTGTTTGAAGTGATCACAGTAGCTAGTGCTTTACTGTTACGTCTTTGTTAGGCCCCAATCATTATGCTGTTACCTTGGTTTCTCTGAGAAAAGGGCCTGTGTCTGATTTGCTGTGGAGCCTCTCATATGCTACTGGACCAGGGACACCTCAGGGACTTTCTGCATTTTGGAGGAGTAAATGGAATAGGGTTATGGTGGAGGGAACAGTGGATAGGCTCACTTTGGATGTCAGAGTCATCTCAGTGGGGTAAAGGCCTACATATGAAAGCTAAAGGGTAGTATTTTGGCCCTGAGCTGGGATGAGGTGGTTTAGGTCATTCCTTTGTTCAGCAGATACTGAGCACCAGCTGCATACCAGGTCCTAGACCAGTCAGCAAGTCCCTCCTTCCTTGGATTTCAAGGGGAGGATAATACCCATAGTTTCCTGCATGAATCCCCCCTCCACCGTGTGTGCTTGCATGTGTCATGTATGTGTGTGTGCTGGGTGGTGTGTGTGTCTCTGTCTCAGAAACTCTGGATTGTGTGGTTCAGTGCAGATCCAGAAACTGAGGGTGTGTGTAGGTCCCTCCAGGCTGTGCAGGAGGGAGATAGAGCCCCCTGGAGCCCAAGGCTCTGTGATAGGAGGTAGGAGGGGCAGCAGGGGCCCAGATTGGATAGGGGACCCAGTGGTACCCCCTGGGCCCTGAATTCTAACTCCTAACATTTCGAGAACCTCAGAGCCAAGCTGAGCCTCAGAGGGAACCTATAACCCTGCCGGAGGCTTAGCTGCACTGAGCCTGTGATGCCCACTTCTGTACTAGCTTTTGTGGCATTTCCATCAGCCCTGCACAGGACTTCCCCCAGCCTCCTCTCAGGGTGTGGTCTAGGGCAGCAGGCCCTACTTAGCTCTCTGGTGGCCCTTGGCAGCTGGTTCCTGTTAACAGGATTGCGGGTGAGCTGCCCAGCAGTTTTCTCATCTGCGGAACGGGTGCACTCACAGTGAGTACCTCCTATAGGAGCAGCAGCCGTGAGGGGTGACCAGGACAGCAGGGCCCATGTGCAGGGGGTGAGCCATGCATTTGTGCTAGGACCAGCACCTGCGGGTCTGGAGCCCATCCCTGCTGCTCTGCCATGTTCTCCTTCTGAGTGGCAGGGTACATCTGGGGCTCAGCTCCAAGCAGGGGATGGTAAGCCCCCAGCAAGGGCCACACCTCCCTTCATGCCACCTTCCCCCAGCCAGTTGGATGCACAGGTAAACAGTGAGGGCTGGGGCCGTGGCAACCGGTCAGGCGACTGTAACTCTACTTGCTGCATGTGACTTTTGTTCCTCTGAGCCTCAGTTTCCTGATTTGTGTAATGGGACAGTACCCACCTTCTCTGTGTTACAGTAAGGATTCAGTAAGAAAGTGGGTTGATTTACCCTGGGCAGTTGTTAGTGTTGAAACTGAGTTTGGGCTTGGGACCTGAAACATAGCCAAGTCTTGGCTCTGGGACTGGCTGGCTCCTGGGGTTAGTTATGTGACCTGGACCTGCATCTATTTGTGGTGGGTGTAATACAAAGTCTACTTCGTGGGTTGTCCTGAGAATTAACAAGGACATTTTGTGTAAAGCCTCTTACTCAGCACTTGGTATGTTCTAAAAAACTTTAGTTCCATATTAATAGTAAAAACAACTATGGGGCACCCCAGGGCCAGGTTTTCCAAGGAGGCAGGCTGGTGAGAACTGGCAGGCTCTGAGGGCCGCTGTGTCACTCCCTAGAGCTGCCAGAGAACTGGACGGACACCCGAGAGACTCTGCTCGAGGGCATGCTGTTCACCCTCAAGTACCTGGGCATGACGCTGGTGGAGCGGCCCAAGGGCGAGGAGCTGTCAGCCGCTGCCGTCAAGAGGATCGTGGCCACGGTGAGCGCCTGTCGGGAGGTGGGGAGCCCCAGGCGGGGCTGCCTTCCTTCTGGGCTGCCTCTCATCCCCAGTGTGTCACTCCTGCGAGACGGGGCTGAGCCTGGCCTTGCCCATTGTTCTCCCTGTGTTCGGCTCGGAGCTTTGGCGGAAGGAAACAGAGCCAAGGCCGGTGTCCCCCTCTCCAGCCGTCTCGGCCATGGACGTTCCAGCCTCATCTGCAGCCTCACTCCCTCCCTAAGTGTTGGTGATACACTGGCATGGGGGGGTTGTCACTCAGCCACATTTTCAGTGGCACATGATGGTGTAGCTCACCAGGGACCAGATTGCCCTGCCCCCAGCTCTTAGCACGGGCCCGTTGAATCCGCTTCCCTTGGTGGCCATGACCTCGGGTTCTGGCCCCCTCATGTGTGGTGGGTTGAGCAGTCCACGGAGGTGGCGTCGTCCTTCTGCACTGTGACAGCCCTCCCAGCTGTGTGTCCTTGGGTAATCCCCTGCATCTCCTTCCTCTTGTGGGAAGGGAGATGGGAGTCCAGCTGCCTGTGAGGCCAGTGCTTCCAGGCAGCAGTTGTCTGTTTCATTTCAGCAGGTGCCGGTCAAGTGTCCTTGCCATGGCACCTGCCAGTGCCTTGAGCTGAGGCAAGGTGGAGCCTAGAGGGTAGATTGCAAGACAGACAGGCCCTCCTTACCCCTTTCTGCCCCCAGGCCAAGGCCAGTGGGAAGAAGCTGCAGAAAGTGACTCTGAAGGTATCACCTCGGGGAATTATCCTGACCGACCACCTCACCAATCAGCTCATTGAGAACGTGTCCATTTACAGGTATGCTTGGCATGGGGTAGTCCACATCACTCTGACGCTTGGTGGTGCATGGAGTGTCCTGTCTGAATCCAGGCTCTACCACTTGATACTTGAGTGACCATGGGGGCTCAGTTTCCTCCTCTGTTGAGTGGGCTGAGGAGCAGGCCCTGCCTCACCATGCTAGTGCACAGCACCCGCTTCACAGGGAGCATTTGGTGAGGTGACACCTGCTGCTGTCCTCGTCAGTGCTTCTAACGGGCAGCTAAAGCCCGACCAGGCCTGAGTCCCTGTGCTGCCACTGTGTTCCCTGCACGCTGCTGAGTCACTGTAGGAGCAGACGGCTACAGAATCCCTGCCTCCTCCTCCCACTGGGAGTGCAGCAGCCCAGCCCCAGCCGTCTGGCTATGTATCCCAGGAGGCCTCATGTGGGGTCTGGAGCCAGAGGGTAGATAGTCTTGTCCTGTGGGCCCTCTGGTCCTGGGGGGCGGGTCTAGCCCTTGTTGCTACAGGCTATCCCCACTCCTCTCTTTGCCAGTCAGTTGCATTGCAGAACTGGAAGGGACATCCCAGACCCATTTTACAGATGAAGAAGCTGAGGCCCAAAGAAGGAATGGCTTAACAATGCACGGTAGTGGCTGAGTAGACCTGGGTACCCCGGGGGGGCTCTGCCCAGCAGGTCCCTTTCTCTAGGAAACTTCTCACTTGCTTTGTCTCCAGGGAGGCAGCTCAGCTTGAGCAAGAGCAGAAGCACAGGTGGTCGTGGGGGTTAGGGGACAAAGGCGGCCCCCTCCCTCCAGTGTGTGTGTGGTGGGGGTGGGGTCAGAGTTTCGGGCTCTGCCTTTCTCTCGTCTTTCTGCATCTACCTGCCTGCCTTTAAGCAGCATTTCCAGGTACCTGCTCTGCTGACGTTTGTGCCAGATAAGGGCTCTGACTCACCTCCTGCCCCCTGGAGCTTCCAATCTGGGAGGGGACAGTGAGGAGGAAATAGGAGGTAGAGCACGTCCAAAGAGGGCGGAGGAGGAACCCCCCCCCCCGGGGGGGAGCGACTTGGCAAGGCCTCCCGGGGAGGTGGCACCTTGCTGGGGCTTGACCGGTGGCAGAATCTGGTTGATTGGTGCCAAGGACATGGGCTGTTTAGGCAACAGGCTGAATCCTCTGGGAGGAGAGGAGGCAGCTGGGGCTGTGGCAGCCAGTGAGGGGTGAGTCCACTGAGGAGTTCCACTGGCCCCTGCTCCTCCCTGATGTGTGGAGATGGCGTGGAGGAGTGACGAGAGCCTGAGAGCCTGAGAGCCGAGGCGCTGCGTGAGCGGGCAGGAAGCGTTCTGACGGAGGGAGTGGCCGCCTCTCCCCGAGCCCACTGGGGCCGCTGCTTGGATCACCCTCACTCGTTCCCAGCCTGCCGCTCTGCCCTGGCCACAGTGCCGGGGGAACTTGCTCAGCGGCTCAGTCACCCTGGAAGAGATTGGTCTGGGTCTCCTCTGATACCTGGGCAGGGCCAGGCAAGGTGAAGAGTAACAGGAGGCAGCGTGCTGTCCGGCTTCCCCTCCCAGCCAGTCAGCTCAGACCCACCCTTCAGGGCCATCAGGTTGGTGACTCTGGCTTCTGGGATCTCACAGGTGATTTCATGTCTCAGCTCTGCCACCAGCTCCGTAATCCCAGATCTTTAGCCTCAGTTTCTTCATATGAAAGGTGGTAATAGCTACAGACCACATCTCCGAAGGTAGCTGTGGGAATTAAATGAGGCAGTATGTAGGTGTGTCTTGATATATACTCCCTGGTATGCAGTTAGGGTTCAGCTATCCCTACTTTGAGGGGGTGGTTCAGTGTGGCATGGGAGGAAGAGGGAGAAGTGCCCTCCTCGACTCCTTACCTGCAGACCCTTTTGCCTGGCCTGGGTCCTCTTCCATAGATGACCCAGGATGTGAGGCCTGGAGGCCAAGGCCAGATCTCGAGTCTCACCCTGGTGGAGAGGAGACAGCAGGCTCTCTGAAACCTAGAAGATGCCCAGTAGCACATCCCAGATGTGATCAGGCTCTGTGCCAGATGTGTTGACACTTGCCACTTGCCTTTCAGGATCTCCTACTGCACAGCAGACAAGATGCACGACAAGGTGTTTGCATACATTGCCCAGAGCCAGCACAGCGAGAATCTCGAGTGCCACGCTTTCCTCTGCACCAAGCGGAAAATGGTCAGCAGGGAGGGTGGGACTGCTCTCAGGGGCTTCTCTGGTGTGGGAAGCAAGACCAGGCCAGAAGTGACAGTCACTTAAAAAGGATGAAAACCCATGGGTCTCTCATGTGTGTCCTGAGAGGAGGGGGCACGGAGTAGGGCTACAGTTAGGCAGTCACCCAGCGGGATAGCCTGGTTGTAGGCAGTGACTAGGCCATATCCCCGGGAAGGGCTTGGATCCCTTCCCCTCTGTAGATTGCTTTGTTGGCTGTGAGGTGATTTTGGATCTCCTGTCATTAGTATGGTCTGGGAAAATAAGCTCTGTGGGTGTTCATCCTTATAAATGGGAGATCGGAGTAACCTTGGCTAAAAGGCAAAAAAGGCCGGAGCCCTCAAGAGACTAGACTTGCTGTGTACATATATTAGCTTCCCTGTCTCTAGGACAAAAATACCTGACACCTGCACGTTTAAGGAGGAGAGGTTTATTTTGGCTAATAGTTTGAGAGTGTTTGGTCCGTGGTTGGTTGTCCCGAAGGCAGGAGGGCCTGGGGGAGCAGAGCTGCTTACTTCACAGTGGCTGGAAAGTGGAGCCCAGGGAGAGTGCACCAGAGAGGTGTGTTGCCCAAAGGGTGCCCCCCCCCCCCGTGAGCCCTCTCTTTGCTGGGCCCTGCCTCCAGGCAGCACACTGGCCATGAGGAGCAGCGGGGATGGCACTGGTGACTGTACCGGCCCGTGACTGGCAGACTGCGACTGGAGCGACAAGGCAGATGGCTGTGTATGATCCCTTCTATTCCAGTGCCAGGCTCTGAGGCATCTTCACGCTTAACCCTTACAACAGCTATACAAGGTGGAGACTTAGGGTCTCCGTTGCCGTTCTTTTTTGGGGGGGGGGACAGGGTCTCACTATGCAGTTCAGCCTGTCCTTGAGCTCACTTTGTAGCCCGGGCTGGTCTCGAACTTGCAACGATCCTCCTGCCTCAGCCTCCCGAGTGCTGGGATTACAGATGTGTGCCGCCACGCCTGGCCTTAAAATTTTTTTTATTTATAATGAAACAGGCCCCAATAATTCAGCTGTCTTGCTAAAGATGACACAGTCATCAGGGACAGTGAGTCTTTGAGTCCACAATCCTCCCTCCTGCATAATGAGTTGCCAAGAGCTTCCTGTCACATTTTTGGGCCGCTTCTTGGCCACATCTAGCTGGCTTGAGTGAACGAAAGACCTTGAAGGTTTCTGGGTGTCTTGCTTGAATTTGAGGGCAAGGAGCTAGAGTGGCTCAGCCTTAGATGGATGCTTTCGTTCCTGAGGCCCCTGAGATCTGAGCATCTTCCTTGTTAAGAGGTTCTTGACATCTATTGAGTTAGTATCACCATCTGTTAACCTCTGTTAACAGCTCAGAGCCGAGCCCCATGCCCAGCACTCTTGGGTGACATTGAGACGAGATCCTTTTTCCTTCCCTGTCAACATCAAGAATGTCACCGTCATTGTGGAGCCCAGGCTTTCTGCTTTAGATACTGCATAAGTTTCCTATGGATGCTAGAACAGATGTTCACAAATTTAGTGGCCTAAAACAACACACATGTATTCGGTTACAGTTCTGAGGGTCAGAGGTCTGAATAGGTCAGTGGAGTTGTGTTTCTCCTGGAGGCTTCAGGGAGCACCATTTCTTCCAACCTTCTAGAGACGTCTGCCTTCCACCTGTTCCTAGTTCATCCCTCCATCCTCCATCTTCAGGGCCAGCAGAGTAGCATGATCCTTTCTTGCTGATGTTGTCAAATTGCTGTTCCTCTTTCTGACTCTTGATCCCTCTCGAGGCCCCTGTGATGACCTTAGGCCTACTGGGTAATCCAAGATAATCTCCCCACCTCAAGGTTATTCTTAACTTAATTCCATCTGCAAAACCCTTTTGCTATGTAGAATGACATTCACAGGTTCCAGAATTCAGAGGTGGACATGTGTGGGTGCCATAGGCATTGCAAAAGGGGCACCATAGGAAGAGCCACAGCAGATCGCAGCTGTTGTGCTCTGTAGCCTTGGGGAAGAGCCTTCCCTTTTTCAGGCTGCCTGCCCACTGCCAGAATGATGTTCAGAGTTGCTCCAAAGAGGCCCTGATTGTTTTGCACACCTCATTTCTTTCCTTTAGATTCTGTGTCACTGGCCATTCCCCTAGGGTCTTGTGATGTCCCAGGGTCCTGCACCGCAGTGTCTTTCCCATGACAGTCAGGTTCCCACAGTTGGTAACCCTTGGAGTTGTCTCCTGTGAGGACAAGGACTTACACATAGAAGCTCTTGTGTCCCCACTATTCTTTCTTCCTCCCTACTGATGGAGCAAGTGATGGGCCGGCGGGGTGGCTGGCCTCCGCTGGTGCTGTAGTGTGGGCCTGGGTGGGGGCGTTCCCAGATGCGGTGATTTCCTCTCCCTGTGGTTCTGGGAGTAAGAGAGAGGGGCTGGGCCGGGGGATTTAGGTAGGCGTATGTGAGATCAACCTGCTCCAGGATAGACGGCAGTTGCCAGGGAAGACGGAGCCTAGCTATGCATGGCCACTGGCAGCTGACCCCTGTTGGGCAGAGGACAGGGCTCCCGCTGGACACCCAGAAGAGTCTTCCTGTCTCAGCACGTCCTGTCCGGGATCAAGGCCGACTGGCTGGACTGTGCCTTGTCCTTCTCCTTTCCTTGTACCGCTCAGCCTCCCCTGCAGGGAGCCCTGGGAGATTCCTCCCTGAGAGACAGCCCAGCTCAGGGTGGTGTCAGTCCACAGAGACCTTAGCTCAGCCCAGGCCAGCAGCGTGAAGGACTGGCCTTGTTAGGGACATGGACATATTCTGGACTGAAGGACTTTTTTTTTAAAAGACAGAAGAATGGAAACATATCAACAACCAAATAGATACAAACCAGAATAACTCAAAAGTAATAAAGGAAATACATAATTAGGGAGAAGATAGTAGGGAATTAACAGTGGTTGCTGTATCACATAATGTTACCTTGAAGTTGGTTACTGAGTTAAATAAAAGTATGTACGGTTGATCAGTCCGTTTTCTCCGCCCGCATCTCTGTTGTTCCCCACCCGAGCATGGACTGCAGGACTTCTGAGGGGGAGGCAGAGGTCAGATGCATGTCTTAGGCTCTGCACCAATCAGCTGGCAGCTGCCTCCATGGACACATGGTGTCACTTGACCTGGGCTAAGTCCTACAGGACTCTAGGACCCAGTGGATGCAGACAAGTCTGTGGGAATCCCAGGGCCTGGCTGTGGGTTAGGTCAGTTATCTCCCCGGAGGCCAGGAAGTTCCCCAGAGACAAAGACTTGGGAGGGTGAGTAGTCAGTAGGGGTTGGCCAGGCTGAGAGGAGGTGGGTGACAGATGCTCACCAGTGGGGGTGTGACAAAGGCATGCTGCGGAGGGGATATTGAGGACTCTCCACTGATGGGTAGCAAGACAGAGGCCACTGCCCCAGGGCTCCAGTAGGGTGGTGACACAGCGCTCAGCCCTGCCCTCCGTCCTGCGCCTTCTCAGTGGGGTACCCGAGTGAGCAAGGAGCTCGGAGAGTGGAGGGCTCCTTCCTGCCGAGGAAGGCGCAGCCCCGTGCTGGGGCAGCACAGCCACCCAGGACTCCTTCTCTGGTCCTGTTGTACATGGTCAGAAATGTCCTACAAGGAAAATTCCATCTGCCGAGGAGGGTGGCCTGTGAGGGACTTCGGCCCGTGGGCTTGGAAGTAGAGTTAGAGGAGCACAGGGCTGCTGCGTGGGTGCAGGGCCTTGAAAACCCCAGTTCCACCCTGCCTGAGGGAGGGGTGCTGTGCCCCCAAGCAGCTGCCACATTCCTGGATTAATCCTCATGAACGCATTTCTCCTTCTGGGCATCAGGGCTGCTAGGGGCACAGGGCCGATTTGGTCTGAGTAGGTGGCCCCCCTTGGAAGGGATAATAGTCTGGTTACTGGGAACAAGAGCAAGACATGGAAAAGTGGACTGAGTGGAAAGTAGTCAGAGTGACAGGCACACCCACAGCCAGTGGCATGCAGGGGAGGGCTGGCCTGGGCAGGACGAAATCTTATCGAAGCAGGTCCAGCAGTTTTTCCCCTCTGATGTTGTGGCAGATTCTTGCAGCCGCCTGGAAGAGGGCCCTTCCCCTTCCCCAGCTCTCAGCCCTTGTCCAGCCTGGGTGGTAGCCACCTGCACACATCCCCATCTCCAGTTATATTTGGCTTATCTTACAGCCTGGGACGTCGGGGCAAAGCAGTGATGTATGTAAATCAACGGCAGATTTATGTAAAAACAGTACAAGCTTGTGTCCCCAGGTTTCCTGCAGGCAAGAATAATGGTATTTCCGTGTCCCTGCCACACTGGGTGACGGCCCTTGCTTGGGTATACAGTGACCTGACTCCGGCTGGTAATTAGCCCATATTTTTAGTTCATGGGCAATTCTCAATGGTAACCAGGACTATTAAACTTGATTCAGACATGACAGCTTAAATTGTAAACAGCTGTGAAGAGTTTCATACTTAATTACCATATTTAAGTTTTGCCGTAAAGCACCCATACTTCCATCAGAAATTTAAATGACGGAGACATTCAAATGAGATTTTATACTTCGTGAAGTTTAATTGGCATGGATCACTCAGCTTGTTTAGGGATGTTCAATTTTTTTTAAAAAAAGTTTTTAAAGGCAGTGGCCACGGATTCATTTCTCAATTAAATTGCGTTGTCTGGTTGAGGGGAGGGAAGTGGGGCCGAGGCTGGTTAGGCCTGAAGTCGTACGTTCTGCTCTCACCCAGGGTTTTCAGAAGGAAGCTTGGCAGCGTTGCCAGCGTGAGGTATAGCTCTGAGCTCTGGGGCCTCCACTCCCAGAGCTGCGCTGGTTATCCGTGGAGTCAAAGAGAGCAGGGCACTGGGATGAACGTGGCCTGGGAGGTGTGGGTTGGCAGGAAGCTTCAGAAGTCCTGCTTCTTGGTCTGGGGATATAGCTCAACAGCACAGTGCCTGCCTGGCAAGCTCGAGGCTCTGAGTTGGGTTCCTGGTACCAAAAAAAAAAAAAAAAGTCCTGCTTCTTGGACAGATACAGTTCAGCCAGCATTGTGCCCACCACTGAGTGGCCTTGAATACTCTGGAGCAGGGGTGGGGTGGTAGGGAGCATATAGATACGGTCTCAGACGTGTGAGTGAAAGTCACTCATACGTGATGCCAGTGGGGGAGAAGTGACCCTTGAAAGGATTTGAAGGAGTGGGGCAAAGACCAGTGCCTCCCCCCCCACACACAGGTTGGTTATGACACTGAATCATTTTGACCCCTGACACTCATTGACATCTTGCTCCTGCTCAGGAAATGTATCAGCTGCCGTCTTCCATGTGGACTGCAGTTACCAGTCCCTCTAGCCCTGCGTGTAGTCTTTCTTTCACCTCTCTGGCTATGACTAAATTCAGGCAGTGGCTGGGTCCTTCCAACCCTACTGGGCTGCTCCGTTCTCCCGTCCCAAGGGTTTGGGTAATGTGTGAAGGCCTCGGGTAACTAGGGAGGGCTTCTATGAGGAAGTGAGCCTCACAGTTGATTCAGGGAAGCCCAAAGTGGAAGGAAAAAAGTGGAGGTGAATAGCCAATGGGGAGATGAACGAGGGTGGGAATTTACCTGGGCTAGAGGCCCCACTACCTCTCCAGGATTGAGCTTCCTCAAGCTCTGGGCTGCTTTGGTGACGGGAGGGGCCAGCTCTGCCTCCTCCAGGCCTGCGATTGACCCCTGGGCGCTGCAGCGGGGAAGTCTGGAGCCCTGGCCTGTAGACTCCCCAACCTCCAGTTTAGACCTGCTCTTCCCTGACTGAAACGCACCCCTCCCCTCCCACCACCACTTCCTGTTTTTTCAGGCGCAAGCTGTCACCCTCACTGTGGCCCAGGCCTTCAAAGTTGCCTTTGAGTTCTGGCAGGCGGCCAGGGAAGGTGAGCTTTTATCAATGTCAAGGGTAGGGTAGGGGCTGGGGAGACAGATGAAGCCGAGAGTCAGACCTGGGCTGACTCCCAGCTTTTGCCTTTACCCAGCTTGTGGTTTTGAACAGGTCCACTCACTTGAATCTCAGCTGTCCCATCTGAAAAAAGAACGTATGCTGTCTCTTTCCCTCAAGGTGCTCCTAAGGCTTAGGCAACACCTGCAAGGTGTCCTTCCTCCCTCAGGAGACCTAGCAGTGCCCCTGAGATTGAGGCTACCTCCTGACCAGTGGTTGCTGGGACGAGTGCTGGGATCTGGGGCTCTGATGTATTGTGTCTTGATCCCACAGAGAAAGAAAAGAGGGAGAAAGCCAGCCAAGAGGGAGGGGACGTGCTGGAGACCCGCCATGACAACACACCCTCGTTGAAAAGCTGTGAGTCTCGGGCAGGGAAGGGGCCCCCAGCTTCAGGGTACAGAGCTTGCCCTTTACCCAGGGCCCTCTTTCCTGGGCTAGGGTAAACTTTTGGAGTTTTGTTAAGTCAGTAATACATATTCATCATAGATAAATTAGTTAGAAAAAAATTGACTTGTTTTGAGTCTCTGTCTCTGTGCATGTCTATAAATATAATACATATATATCTGATGTGCGCCCTCTGAAAAACTTGAAAACTGTTGTGGATATGAAAGTTAGTCTTAGCCGTCAGAGGGAAACAGGCTCCCTCCCTGTAGGCAGCTGAACTGTGCTGACAGCAAGTGTCAGATGGGGCTCTGGTTGGTCTGGTGATGGGCCTGGTCAAGGCCCTGTCTGAAGAGGGTGTCAGGAACTGGACAGCCCAGGGGCTTCTCAGGTGGGGTCCAGAGATGAGGGCAGGGAATAAGTGGCCAGTCTCCCACTGATGCCCCTAACTGGACCCCCTCCTAGTGGTCGCTACTGGGAACCTGCTGGACTTGGAAGAGACCACCAAAGCCCCGCTGTCCACAGTCAGTGCTAACACCACTAACGTGGATGAAGCGCTGCGGCCTCAAGCCTTGAGCAGTAGCAGTGTCGTCTGGGTGAGTAACCCTGTGCCCTGGGGACCCCACAGGCTCCAGTGAGCCCCAGCCAGATCTGTGGATGAGCCTGAGGCGGCTCCTGGGTCCAAGCCCTCGCACTGTGACTTGTGGGCCTCTGGGGGGACCAGACCCAGCCCAGCAGCGCCCAGGCCCAGGGTGGGGAAGAACAGTGTCCCTGCGAACCTAGGGCTCTGGCCCGCGCAGTCCCGGCTCCCAGCACAGCTGTCTCCTCACAATGCCGGGCCTCTTGGCCTGAGCATCCCCAGCTCTGCCCACCACAGGATCAACCAAAGGCTCCGTTGTTCTTGGTAGGGCAGAGTTTGTCCCTGACACCCCTCCCTGCTCGGCCGGCTGAATGAGGAGCCGGGGACTAGGCTGTTGTCAGCCTGACCTTTGACTCCCTGTGACTCAGGGCAGGCCTTCTGCACCTCCCTGGGTCTCAGCTTTTTCACCTCAGTGAGGACCGTGACCTCTGCCCACAAATCTCTCAGAGGAACCTGAACTCTTTTAATTCTTCATTTAGAAATAAGTTCAGACTATGTTACAGAAATAGTGCAAAGAATCTGTGACAGTGACCAGCGCTGGAGAGTGAACACTGATACAGCGCTCTTGTAGAATGTGCAGAGCTTACTTTTGCCCAGTTGTGTTTGCATCTTTTATCTGGTCCCGGGTTTTACTATAGACTGTACGGTCACTTGTCATACCTCTTTAAGAATCCAGAACATTGAGGGGCTTTAGTCCATGTCCCAAAACCTGTTCTCTGCTGGGGGTCCCCATTCTTACCGCTTGCCCATGGCACTGGGAGGCCGAGGGACCTCGCCCAGCACTTTGCCACCGAGAGTCCTGCCATCAGCCATCTGTAGGAACATTGGGCTTGAGCTTGGCTTTGGAAGGGGATGAAAGGCAGCCTCCTTCTCCAGCCTTTGCCTTTCGAAATTTGAAAACCGTGGAAATTGCAGTCCCTCATTTTATGGGAGGAAAAGCTAAGTCTTAAGGAGAAACCGTGACTTGCTCCGGGCTCACAGACAGCTAGCGACAGAACTGGGGCTGAACTCCCTGGCCCGTTCTCCTGTCCCTGCCCCAGTTTTGGGTCCTTGGGCTGGGAGGCTGTACCTGCAGTGACGGGGAAGCCCTGCCTGTGCTCGTTTCTCTGAGTACCCTGCTGCACCCCGTGCCCAGCCCTGTAGGTCACCCAGGGCAGGACAGACCCCGAGGGGAGCACAGGGTCCCGCTGAGAGCCCTCACCTCCTGTTTTGTTTCCCCAAGGAGCTGGACGACGGCCTGGATGAAGCGTTTTCTAGGTAATGTTGGCTGCTTACCTAGGGTTGGCGCTGCCTGCCCTTTCCTCCCGGGGTCTCTGCCATGCCTGAGAATGAGTCCCTCTGATTGTCTTCCTCCACATCAAGAATGCCACCTCTATTCACATACCTTCTGGGACAGGGCGCTCCCTGCCAGGGAGGGAGCCCCTTCCGCGGCCAGATGTGTTTGAAAGCGCTTACTAGGAAGCCAAAACCTCCTCTCCGTGGCTGCTCTGCCACAACCTGAGCTCTGCTAAACCCTGCGGCTGGTGCTCATTTCCTCTTCCTGTCTTGGGGCGGAGGCCTCCACATGCTGACTTTTTGCAGGCTTTGTTCCCCTCTCCTCCACACAGCTTGTCTTTATGCAGGGGCAGGGAGAAGGCAGTGCTCGATAAAGCCCCTTAGGGTGCTGCATAGAGATGTTAGGGTCCTGGGCAGGGATTTTGGTAAAGCCCCGGGGGCAGTGGTGAGTCCTCATTTCTTGGGGCCATCCCGGTATTCCTGCTGCCTTCAGCTGGAGGACACACTGCCAAGAAATCTGTGGTTGGGGAGAGGCTGGCAGCTGGCTCAGGGTCCTGTGCTCTGGTCCCCAGTCACTCAGGCCTCCCTTTTTCCTTTGGGACTTGCAGCAGCTCCCTGCAGCCCTCCCACTTCTGGGGTGTCACTGAAGAGTGGGGGTCTGGCAGACGGGACAGAGTCGGGGGCTTCGCTTTTTACCTTCCAGCCTTCCCCCACCTGACCTTCTTGCGGCAGCCTGGTGAGAGTCCAGCCCAGTGGGGCAGCATGTATGGCCCCTTCATGGAAGCAGAGACCTCCTCCCACCTTCCCCACTTCCCTGGTTCACAGTGCCTCCTCCTTTGAAGAAAAGCTTTCATTTGCTTTTCTTAGATTATTCGAGTGTCATGTGCCCTTTATTAACAATTTCAAAAATCAGCAAAGCGTTAAACAGAAAACAACAGCATGTTACAGTCACACAGCCCAGGCTTAGGCTTAATTCATGCTAGTCCAGTGCACAGACATTATGCGAAACCTGTCAGCTCATACATAGCGTTTGCCTCTGGCCCATGTGTCTGACCCCCTTCCAGGCTGTTAACATTTCCCACAAATACCTCCTGAGGATGTGGGCCGTCACTCAGGTAGCATACCCTATTCTTGTGGACATCTATGTTGTCTTCTTTTTATGTTATTTATTTGAGAAGCACACTGTTAAACAGAGATACAGCCAAGCAGTCTTCCTGTGGCTGACCAGTTCCCACCCCTGGCCAGTGGCCACTGCCTTCTCAGTGCTGCCCTCTCCCCTCTTCCCTGGGCATCTCCTTCCTGGGCTGAGCTTGGTGTTAGTGCCCTGGCCTTTCAGGGGTGGGGTAGGGAGAGGGGATCCCACTCCCCGGCCCGATGTAGAACCTCTAGGGCAGCCTGTTGTTCAGAGGATGCACCTCTCCTGACTGCTGGAATATATTCCTTTGCTCTGTCGTGCCTCTTTCCTGCCCTGTCATCTCCTTTCTGGCCCTGGCACTGGCCAGGCTGCATTTGCTTCTCAGGTTCCACCAAGTCTGTGGCCAGGCACTAGGTTCACACAGCTCTGTCTTCCAGGCTGGCACAGTCGAGGACAAACCCCCAGGTCCTGGACACTGGACTGTCAGCACAGGACATCCACTATGCCCAGTGCCTCTCTCCTGTTGACTGGAACAAGCCTGACAGCGGTGGCACTGACCAGGATGACCTCTTCAGCTTCTGAGGCACTGGGGCCAGCAGGACTCGGCCATCCCTGACACGTGACCGACCAAAGCCACCTGTGATGGGGGAACCAGCTTCACGACCTGCCAGCCGCCCCTTCCGGCCGGCAGCAGCATCAGCCTGCAGGTCAAAGCTGCAGCCGGTCAAGCAGGGGGAAGGAGAGAGAGTTTTTTTAACCTGCTTTTTCTCTTAGAACTGAAAGAAGCCTTGAATATTTATTCAGTGACTCCTGTCTGTAGTTGGAAGCCCGTTTTGCGTCAGGCACGTAACGGACGCAGTGCTATGACTGGCCTTGTGGGCTTGCTCTTCTTGAGCCAGCTGTGCTCTCTGTGGGTGTCAGGACAGTGACCAAAGCATTTCTTGTCCCTTCTCCTTTTTAAGAACCTGGATTTCCCCAAGGACATCCCTCCTCCTCACAGAAAGCAACCAGAACTTGTCATCTTCTGTGCTTAGGAGACTGCCACCTCTGGAGAGGCCTGGGGCCTCAGGCTTGCCTTCCTCAGGGTCCAGCAGGCCTGGGCCTAAGCCCTAGCCCCGGGAGCTCTTGGGAAGCAGCCCCTGACCAAAGATAACAAACACACAACTTGGCACTTTAAAACCTACAGCAAGTGTAGCCCCAGGCCTACATGGTGCTGCATGCTGCCCCTCATGCCTGAGAAGGGGCCCAAAGTCCCCTTGAGTGGTACCTGCCTGTGCTGGGGCCCAGTGTGACTCGCTGCCTGTGACTTTGAGTCTGACTGCATCCGTGGGGATCAGCTCTCTGTGACTGCTCTCCCGTTCCTGGGACAAGACTGTGTCTGCTCTTGTTTCGTCTGTGTCTGTGTGAGTGTCCCTGTGTCCTTGTAAGTGTCCCTGTGTCCTTGTGAGTGTCCCTGGATCCCACCTCCCCATGCTTCCTGGGATGATATGTGGAAACTAGCACCTAGATTCATGTAGGAATGTTTTACAGCCATTTCACAGATGAAGAAAGTGAGGCCACACTCATGTAGCAGGCAGAGTCGAATAGAACCTAGATCTGATGCCAAAGCTTCTTTCCCTGCTGCCACCTCTCACAACTCAGACCTCCTTTTTTCTGGCTTTGTTGTCCTCCCAGGAACGAAAAATCCCCAGCTATTTTCTGACTGAAATGTGTTTCATAACAAACCATCTGGTGCCTTTCCACGCAGAACTGGCACAAGCCTCTGTGCCCTGCTGGCTTTCTCACTGTCAGTCTCCATGAAGATGCATGTGTTTGAAGTCTGCTAAATCCAGTGTGAAACAAAATCAAACTCCGTAAGCACCACGCTGTTCTCTTTCCTGACACGGCGGCCTGGTCAGGACATCCCAGCAGCTAACTGAGCTGTCTTTAGATAATCTCTTTCCTTCCTCCCCTCTTGGCCCCTGGGCTCTGGCATCCTGAAACGCAGCCAAACCTGCAGCATCTTTCCCATCCCAAGGTGCCTCCCAGCGCCCTGGCTTGTCAGGGCAGGTTTCTGCATCCCCAGGAAACTCGCCGCATTTCTTAGAAGCTTCGCCTCTAACAGCGTCAGTATCAGAACGGGCCCAGGGAGGGGCTCGTAGGACCTTCCTCAGGAGGAAGTTGCTTCCTTCCCCTGCCCACTCCCATGCCCCTCAGGCCTTGGGATCGGCCTCTAGTTGTCCAGGCAGCCAGGGTGGGGCAGGACAGGCTGTCCTTGGCACGAGGCCCTGGGACCTCCTGTGTTGTGCTGGCCACACTGTCAGTCCTGGTGACAGCTGTCTGTGTTTCCCGCGTGTCTGCAGCCAAGTCTGGTGCTTTGCTTTGTGGTGCTTGTAGAGGGAGGCTAATGAAAAACACAAATAATAAATGTTCTCTTTTTGAAATATAAGCAGCACTTTAGATGGAGTGACCGGAGGGCGACAGCCAGTGGCCCCTGCCCTTTGGCAGCGGAAGCAGAAGTGGCCACAGACCTGAGTGCAGCACACCAAGAAGAGATTCCCACAGTGCCCCCGGAGCGGGGATAATGGCCTGAGAGTCCCCTCCTCGCCCTGCAGGCGGGCGTGTGTGGGGTGAGGTCACCTCTGGACCCCTTGCAGAGGCCAGCCCGTGACCCAGTGTGTCCACCCAGATGAGGTCTCTGAAAGCTGGAGCCGCAGTCTGTGGGCCCCTGGAATGTGCATAAGGTTTGTGTGTCCTTGTGGCCTTTTTCCCGTGGGGGATGACATTTCCATCACATTCTCCACTGATCCACACATTGGTTCCCTTGGTAGATTTACTCTGCTGCATGTAAACCAGGCCCAGCCTTAGTGCTGGGGCCAAAGGCCAGGCAGAGCCCCTGCGAACCCAGCATGTACAGCTTTGTGTGATGGGAGACAGGAGTGTTTCCAGGACCTGGGGACCTGAGGCCCAATTCTGTCTCTGCCATTTAGGGACTCTGGCCCGGGATCGGTTACCTCTTTTCCTTGAGCCTTGGTTTTGCCTTCTGTGAACAAAATACAACATTGTCCCTTTTTCTGCCTCCCTGGATTCCCCTTGTTGGTAGAATGTGTACTCATCTTGCTCGAAGATGACTTGAGAGCAGAGGAGAATTGGGACCGTATTGTTTAGGAAAACCAGTGACAGTGACTCCATTAGCCAAATATGTCCTGCACCCCAAGGGCTGTGCCCAGCTCCCGACTTAGCCCACAGTAGCCACCCACACTGAGCCCAGATGCCATCGGTGCCCCTACTGCTGAGGGCTCCAGGCTCAGAGCAGAAGACAGTTGGGCCCCAAGTGCTTGGTGAAGCCACAGCCCAGTCACCCCATGACCCTCATCTGCCACATCCTGGCCTTTAAAGAGGTGTGTGGTCAAGCTGCCCGCAGCCTCCTATCTCTGTGTAGTGACCATCACCATCAGGCTGTGCTCATCTGGTCTCTGGCCTCTGTCCAGGGACTCCTGAGTCCCCTGCCCATGTTGCGGCAGAGTCTCCTTGAGCATCACCCCTTTCTTTCAAACAGTGATATTTCAAATGTCCAGGACCCAGAGGCAGAGCCCTCTGATGTCAGCCGTTGGCCAGACTCCCTGTGAATTCTGAGTGGATCACAGAAACTAAGAAATTCTCTCCTTTCTTCTTCCCCACATAATTTTAAAAGACACCCAACAAGTTCATCTTTCAGTTTAAATTTGGCCAAAGTCTTTAGTTTCCGGATGTCTCAAATTATGAATCCTGAGCACCCGCCGTCTGCTCTTTCATGCATAACGGATGGAGCGGGAAGAACAAAGTTGCCTTTCAGATTTGATGTGACCTTCAGCTTCCCTCAGTGGATGCTGAGTCTTCAGGAGAAATCATCCCGATTAAATCTCTCTGAGGGCCTTTGAACAAGCGTGGTTTGGGAGTGAGTGGGTTCCATGTCTGGGGTGCTGGCCTGGGCCTGGTCTCCTCAGCTTCCCTCCGCCTTGCTTATGTGTGGGTCAGAGCAGGTGGCCTGTGTGTTTATTGGGAAGTGGCCTTTGGAACCACTTGGTCCTGTAGAGTCACCGTCAGTGTTGCCAGTCCTTGCAGCTTTGTCACAAGGTGGGTGGTCTTGGTGCCAGCGCAGGGATGGGGCAACTGAGTCAGGGAAGATGGGTAAGTAGAACTCTCCTAGCCAGGAGGAAGTGGCCCTGGGATTCTGACTCCAGTCTCTGGCTGCAGAGCTCATTTCTGCTGCACTGGGTCCCTCTTCATAGAGCAAAGGGTGCCCAAGCCAAGATGCACCTACCCTCTGTGCCCGCAGCATTGAACCTGAGATAGCTGGTAGTGGCTTCACTGGGTCAGGGCAGGGACTGGCTTCACAGACCAGCCCCAGCCAGCCTTCCCTCCTCTTGGCCGGCTGTGTTCCGGGGTCCCTTCTGTGGACATGCCCCAGTTAGACTGAAGGCCAAGGCCTCATCTCAGCACGTCAGACCTCCCCATCTTGTGGCCAGCAGTGTCACCCAGCTTGCCAGCGTGGCCCCAGCATGCGCCTGATGTCCCTCAGAGCGGGAAGCCTTCCTCACAGTGAGGTGCATGCCAGCCTGAGAGGGTGGGAGGAGGAGAGCATTCTTCGAGTCCTGGCAGCGCCCACACAACCCCGTTAAGCTGCAGCGACAGTGTCAGTGGTGATGTTCACTCACTGTACAGACAGATGCCGGGGCCCACAGGTTGCACAACTGCTGTACACCTGCCAGCCTTACGCAGCTGCTAGCACACACCCAGAGCATCCGGATTCCTTGTGTTCCTTGTCCTGGAGTGGCTCCGTCTCTTCAGGTCACTGGGAGCGTTTGGAGAACACTGACCTTGCTTATTGAGACCAAGAGTAACCTCAACCAGGTGCCAACACAGAGCTGGGTGCTTCTGCTTCCAGCCAGGACAGATGTGGGCTGTGGAGTCCATGTTGCTAGGCAGTAATTCTGAGCACTTGCTGAGTCCTAGCTTGGCCTGTCTGAATGGCTGGCCCTTCATGGTCCAGGAGTGTGTGTCATGGTGCCCTGGAAGGGTCGTGGCTGTGGGGTTCCCCATACCAGAACTGAGGAATGGTATCTGGGGATGCAGGAGGGTATTGTAGAAGGGAGGAGTCCTCCAGCGGGGCCTCATGGATGGGGAGAAAGGCTGGAGGTGCCCTTTGCTAGCTTGGCTATCTGGCGTGAAGGCAGGGCCTGCATTCATTCTACCACATGGCCCCAGGTCCTGGCCCTCGGTGAATCAGCTCATCAGAAGGTAGAACCAGCCTGGTTCCTGAGAGAGCCTGTACAGTGGAGGAGGCCTGGCACATATGTGGCCCAGCTATACTCTGTGAGTCAGCAGACCCATAGTGCCACACATTGTCCCATGTGCCCTGGGCTTAGGCATTCAAGGCTTTTTACAGACGGGGTTCCTATGTGCCCAGCTTGGTCTGGTCTGATAAAAGGTACAGCCCTATCTGCCCGGATCACAGAGCTTGTTCTCCAAAATGCTCTCAAAGCAAAATTCCAGAATGTGAGTGCTCACAGAGCCCCTGATGGCCCTCCAGCCCCCACTTTGTTTACGGTTGGTATCAGAGGCCCCCAGAAGAGACGGGATTTTCCTGGGACTCCAGGGCAGTTGAGCGGCAGAGCTGAGACCTGACCCGTATGTCTCGTGGACTGCGTGCCCTGTCCTCTGTCCACCCATGGAAAGGGGAGCATCCTTCCTGCGCTGTGTGCACAGGGCCTCAGGCTCAAGGGAGGCAGAGCTTGCAGGGAAGTGGAAATGATTACGATAAGAGGCTGGAGAAGGACCTCGGTGAATTCTCGAGCACATTAACAAGTGTCAACTCACACTTCTCTCTCTACTCGTCTCAAGCCCTGCAATCCTCCGTTCCTTTTTTTTTTCTTTTTTTTTTTCCAGGACCGGGGATCGAACTCAGGGCCTTAGTGCTTAGCGGGCAAGCACTTACACCACTGAGCTATACCTCCAGCCCATAAAGCCACACCTGTTGTGTTTTTTTTTTTTTTTTTTCCCCGGTACCGGGGATTGAACTCAGGACCCTGCGCTTGCTAGGCAAGTGCTTATTCCACTGAGCTATATCCCCAGACCCTTCATATTTTTTTTTCTTTTTTTGGCAGTACTGGGGATCGAACTCAGGACCCTGTGCTTGCTAGGCAGGAGCTTATCCCACTGAGCTATATCCCCAGCCCCAAGCCCTGCAATCCTATCTGCAGCTCAAGCTGCCACATGGAGCCCTAAGAGATTGACCTGCACAGCCCTGGAGCACGGCAGGCGGGGCTGGGTGTGAATCCTGGGTTTGCCACTTGGTCGCCTCGTACATGACTCAATGGTCTGTGGTCTGTTTCCTGATCTGTGCGGCGGGAGTGAGGAGTCGCAGGTTTAGAGTTAACGCGCCTGCTGTACTAGTACATGCTCTACAGATGTCCCTGTTCTATTGTCTGCTCTGTGGGTGGGGCGGCGGAGGGGGCTACCCCAAGATAAGGCCCACCCAAGGTGGCAGAGTTGCGGCGGGAGGTGCACATGTTCTTGGAGCTGCCGCGCTGACAACACCGAGGTGCGCCTGTGGGCCCCGACCCCCCTGCCAAAGCATACCCATAGGGGAAGATGCTGCAGACCACTGGAGTTGGGAAAGCATTCCACAGGGCAGTTTCAGTTGAAAGGTACAGGGAGAAGCCGCGTTCACTCTCCCTGGAGAGGCCCCTTAAAGGGACCAGGCGGTGTGACAAGGCTGGAGCTACCACCAACCAGCCGTCTCCGCGGGTGGAATCCGGCTGAGGGGGGTGGAGGGCTCGCAGGTACCTGGCCCGGAGATGTGGAGCGCCCCCCTTGACCACACTGTGACAGTCCAGGGGTGGGGCGCTCGGGAGACCTGGCCTCCATGCCTCCCACCCGATGGGGACCACGCTGAGCATCTACACGTTCTCATTTAATCCTCAGGGCACTGATGAGATCCTGGAGACTGGGGTAAAGTGACCTGACCACACTAGGACTATACCCCAGGGCTGTGGGCACACAGGCTGGGCCTGCCCCGCGTGTTCCCTAAGCCAGTCTTAAGTCAAAGTGGTTCTTTGCACCTTCGATTGATCTGTGCCAGCTGTGTCCTAGGCCCCTGGAACATGGCAGGGAACAGAATGACAATCGTTCCCATCTTTGGTTTTTTTTTTTTTAACTGGTATGTAACTCATGACCTCAAGCTTGCCAGGCAGGTGCTTATGCTGCTGAGCTGTATCCCCAGCCCATATTTTAACCAGCATTTTTTTTTTTTGGTACCGAGAGTTGAACTCAGGACCTTGGACTTACCAGGCAGGTGCTTGTGCCACTGAGCTGTATCCTCAGCCCTTCATTCCCATCTTCGTGGAGCTGGTGTTCTGGTGGTAGGGGTGCCAGACCCTCCCCTCACGTTGGCATAAGGAGCACGTGTGCTGTCAGCACACGAGGGAAGAAGGCAGGAAGGGGGCAGGGATCCCATGGAACCACGCTGCTGATGTGGGGTGAGGCTAGCCCGAGAGAGGGGTTGAGGTGGAGGAAATAGTGCAGATTCAGGGACGTTTGGGATGGGTGAGGGGGTAATGTGGGTGGAGAAGGGGGGTGTCAGCAGGGAAGTGGGGCAGAGAGTGGTGTTGGTGGGCCTTTGACTTGCTCCTGAGGGAGGCTGAGTGGGGGTACTTCAGGGAGGTAAGGTTGCTGAGGCTGCACCGTGAGGGGCCCTGTGGTGACTGGAGGCCACGGCTGTCCTCCAGGCCAAGAGGAGGAACTTACGGGGTTGATGAGAAGACAACACTTCCTCCCAGTTTCCCAACTGGGAGCACCTGGGTGGGTCTGTGGAGGAAAAGCAGGTGCACAGCCAGAGTCTGGGCTTGGTTTCCGCAGTCTGTGGGTCCTGGGGGGTGGGGGTGGTCGTGGTCTGAGTGGGGTTTGGGCATCCAGTGTGGTGTCAGCCTGACATCCCTTGTCACTGCCAGCCAGGAGCAGTTGTGGAGTGTCCCCACAGTGTGGCCCACCGGCTCCGTGGCTCTGTGCACAGGCATTTACCCCGAAAGTGGCTCAGGCCCATGAGCCGGAGGCGCAGGCGTGTGCCTTTGCATGTCTGTAGCACCTGGAGGGGGCAGAGGGGTGGCAGTGGAGTGTGTGTTCTGGCCCTGCCCTGTCCAGCCTCAGCTTGCTCTTGCTCCTTCCAGCTCAGCCCTTGTTTTCATAAGAAGTCAAATCCAGAAGGTCGGTGCCTGTTTCTTGGGGGCTGGGTGGGAGGCGGCCCCCAGGAGGTCTCTGGCAGTGGAAGCAGGCAGGTCTTCACCCCTGGTCCCCAGGTACAGGGCTCTGAGCTTAGAACCCTTTGCTCCCAAGTCCCCTATTTGGACCAGGGCTTCTGCAATCCATTTGGAAGACCATATCATCGGGCCCTGCCAGTCTTCAGTGAGAGCAGGGAAACTGAGGTCCTTTGGGAAAAGCCAGGACTTCAGCACTGTTGAAAGAGCACAGTTAGACACCAGGAGGACCTGGGTTCAAATCCTACTTTCATCCCTCAATGGTTCCATAATCTTGGTCAAAGGATGCCTGTCTCCTCACCTGTGCAGTGGGGGCCCACCTTACAGTCTGTGAGGATGAAGTGAGCATTTACTGTCAGCAGCCACTTTGTGAGGCTGTTACAACAAGCCACCTCATTAATCCTCTGCGGTGGGCACTGTTTCTATTTTGCAAAAAGAGGTAACCAACGGGAGGTACTTGGCCCAGAGGCCCTCAGCAGAGAAGGGGCAGAGCCTGGGTGTGAACCAGGCACTCTGATTTCAAAAGCAGCAGCCAAAGACAGCAGATACAAAGCAGGGGCCTGACTTCCAGGAGGTTATTGGTCAGTGGTGGCCGTTATTACTAGGGGTCAGGGAGATGAGGTGACTTCACCGCCCGGAAGGGGCAGCCCCAGGGTAAAGGCCAGGCTTAAGTCGGGGCTCCAGCACTTCCTCTTTCGCCGTGCCTTCCTCGCTCCTATCAAACCTGCCATCTGCTAGAAAGTGAGATCGGGCTCAGATTGGGGTGGGACTTGACAGAGAGCACACGGACCAGGGCAGTTCGTCCTCTTCAGAGAGCAAGGCTGGAAGGTAGAGACAGGCCCCTGCGTGGTTAGCAAACCCCGGTTCCGGATCTGGATCCTTGGCTGCCCGGCCTCCCGAGGAGGCGGCAGAGGCTTTAGGACTGACGAGTCAAGCATTGCTCATTGTCCCTAAAAAGGGGGACTTCGGCCTAAAGCAGGAAGAGGGACACCGGGCCAGGGGAGGCCTTGGCTGGGCTGCGGTGTCCTGCCTGTGGCTCTTGCGTGGCCATGTGCTTGTGTGGCACTGAGGTCCAGCTGCTAAGTCACCCCCAGGCAGCAGGGCCCAGTGCCATCCGCTCTGCTGCCCCAGAAGGATCAGGAGAGCACACGTCTTGGATGCCATTTATCGCAATAAGTTTGTCGATTCAGCTCATTACACTTAATTAGAATTATTTAATTAGAATCTTAATAAAAGAGTAAAGCAGGAAGGAGACTGAGAGCGGAGGTAAGAAGATCCGTGCTGAGCGTGTGAAGTAGACCCAGCTGGGGTGGTGGAGGGGCTGCCGGGACGCTGCCAGAAGGCTGGGCAAAGGCATCTGTATGTAGAACCACCAGAACCGGGCCTGGGCTGGGCTCTCCCCCAGCTGTTCTTTACCAGCGAGCCCCTGTGCCAGGCCCCGGGTCGAGGGCACTGGGCACGTGGAGTAGAGCCCATTTCTGGCATCCAGAGAACTCACGGCTCATGAAGGGGACAGCAACCAGGGGGCTTCGAGGCCTGGTCTGGGAGGCAGGGTCACTGTGCCGGCCGGAGTGAGGCTTCTGTCCTGGCCTGGACTTTCTGGAGCTGGTGGTAGACGAGGAGGTGAAAGGCTGCAATTGACAGGTCTGAGGCATCACCACAGACGTGGGGAGACGGGGGATAGAGTGAGGTTCAGGGCAGGGACCCGGAGCCAGGTGGCTGGGTTTTGGCCCAGCACCACCAAAGCCTCATCTTTACATCTGCAAATGGGATGGAGCCCACCTCCTAGGGCCCCATGTGGATTAACCGAGTCCAGCACATGGAGAAAAGCCCAGTGCACTGGGGTGCTGTATACATCGGCTATGGTGATTATTATTCCCGCCCAGCAGAGATGTCCAGGAGGTGGTCAGTTATGCAGGTCTGTGTATTAGTTATGGGGCTGGGGACACAGCTTGGGAGTCAGGGAGGCTGCGGGTGTGGGCGAGCCACCCTGAGAGTGTGGTGGCGTTGTTGCTGCCTGGCCACCTCTCTGTCTTCTTTCCTCATTCCCTAAAGAACTCATTTTGTTCAGAGCACTTGCTGCTCTGAAGAAACAGCTCATAGTCCAGCTCCAGGGGGATCCTGGTGAGACCAGTCAAGTAGTGCCTGGTGCTCATTCTCAGTTGTGGTTGGGGAGCAGGACCTGGTTCCCGTGGACGGGAGAGTCTCTCTGTCTCTTCTGCGCACATAAATAAAGAAGCCAGTAGACCATGCAATCCCTTTAAGGACCCAGATCTAGGACAAAGCTGGTAGTGTACTGATACACCACCTCTCCAGTTAAAACAAAACTCCAGATTTGTAGTGTTTGCTGATTTCCATGATGTAAATATGCCAACCATTGGCAATTTCAAATTACCATCTTGACCCAGGGAACATGGATTCAGGATTCACATATCAGTCCTTGCAAAGCTGGTCTGAGCTGGCATCACCACCCCTCTGATGAAACCAGCTTGGAGAATCACAGAGCTGCAGATGAAGAGCAGCTGCACACTGACAGCAGACCTGCCCGTGCCAGGAGCCACCTCCCTGTGGCCTCCACCTGTACAGCTTCTGTTACTTGCAGCCAAATGCACCCCACATGCTGGAGAGCTGCAAAGCAAGGAGAGGAAAGGACCCAGGGCCAGCCTCGAGGCACTGTCTGTGTTCATGCAGCAGGCAGGGAGGAGGAAGAGGCCGTGAGCCCAGCAGCTATTAGAATTGGGCCACAAAAAGGATCTGATCTTGCACTGGGCTTTCCACAAACTCTTACCTTGCTACAGAAAAAGGGGAGAATTTTTAGTCCCGTTCTACAGAATGTTCCTGGGTTCCAGTCTATGCCTCGAGCTAAGAACTTATGGTTTTAAGCTTGTCCATTTTCTTTTCATCATTCAGCAGCAGAGGCAACATCCGTCTTCAAAGTCTCCCAGCCATTTGTTGGCAGCCTCGACTCAGGCCCTCAACACTCTGCCTTCAGTGGCACTTCCTTCCAGATGGCCACGGGCCATCACTTAATTAATGAATTAAATGTAATTTAATTAGCTGTTTCAGCACTACATACCACAGGCTGCTCGATTCACATCCCTGGACACAAACTGGATTTTCCCCGTCTTCAGGCCCAACTAGACCAGATGATCAGCTCCCCCATCTTGCTGGGGTGTGCTGTCTGCCCTCCTCACAATAATTTCCAAGTTGGTCTTGGTTAAAAACAATGGAAACTGACTAAAACAGAACAAGAATTTACTGGAAGGACACCATGTTGCTCGCGGAACCAACTGGAGAGCTGGGCTCCGAGAGAGGACAGGTGTTGAGGGAGGATGGTGGCTTGGAGCACAGGAGAGGGGCCCCTGCAGGAAATGTCTGGTTCTGCTGCTGTGCTCAGGGCCCCCGTTTCCTGGCCTCAGTGCTGCGCTGCCCCTGCGAATGGTTTCCATTGACCTTCCTGGCACGTTTGCGTCCCCCAGGCTCAGGGCAGGCTCCTGATTGGTGGGAGCAGGTGGCAAATTTCAGCTTCTGGGTAAGGACAGAGCTGCCTCTCTGTCCCCAAAGATGTGGATGCTGAGCAGGGGAAAAAAAAAGAAAAAAGAAAAGCCAACCCCCCCCCAAAATGAACAAATACCCACCTTGGTCAGACATGTGCTAACATTTTTACTGCATTGTCCTAGTTTAATCTTGGCAACAGTCTCATGAGAAGAGTCACCATTTGATAGATGGGAAATAGGCTTTCAGTTCTTTCATCAGTCATCACCCCACCACTGGGAGTGCAGTGAGAATCAGGCGGACACTGGATGTGGGGTGACTCTGGAGCAGTCACCCCGCCTTTGGGCCACCCTCGATGTTGGGCCACAACAAGGCAGGAAGGTCTGTCTGAGCTCTTCCAGCTCTGTGCAATCCTGCCATAGGCCTGCGTGGTACAGATCCTGGGCCAAGGGGGCGCTGTTCTGGGAACTGTGGCAGCCATAGCCAGACCAAAAAGCTTCTTAGCAAAAGCCAATGGCATGTTGGGAGCATGTGTTTTCCGTCAGGCCCAGCACATGGACAGTCCGTCTCCATGCTGGCTGCAGCTTACAGCCTAAGGTGGGGCCCACTGTGAGGAACTCGGGAGTCATGCTGAGTTGTGAGGAAGAGCAGTGTGGGCCACTCACCCCACAGCTGGGAAGGGGAGAGGGCACCTGGAGGAAAGGAGAACCAAAGCCCAGGCATGGAGGCAGGGCACTCCTGCTGGTGGTCAGGCCTCCTCCATCAGACTGGGCGTGCCTGAATGTGGATTGGCTTCTCTCAGACTGAGTTTCCTAGAGGCAAAGCTGTATGTACTCTACCCTACGACAGGCTCCCGTGTACAGGACTGTCTCCCACCTTGGACTGAGGCTTGTCAGGGCAGCCACCTCCACCCTCCGACTAGGGGCACCTGAAGGCAGTGTTGTCCGTCAGATCCAAAGGGTGGGACTAGCAGAACCAGATGGAACCAGTTTATCCTGAAGGGGACTGAGGGAGGTGCAGAGACCTGCTGAGGACATCCCCCCAGGGGCTAACTGGCTGGGACAGCCTCCCACCTCTCAGCCAGGGGGATCTGGGGTGACAGGGCGAGGTATGGCCTTAGGAATGCAGCTCCCTGAGCGAGGCAGGAGGGAAGCAGCCTGTGGGGCCCAGGCACAGTCCTAGGCTGCTGACCATGCCCTAGAAGTGGCTCCAGTTGTTCTGTCCTGGGCCTTTGTGTCCTTGGCCAGGTTCCTAGGTATTGCTTCATCCCATGGAGGCTGACAGATGCACACAGCTGGGGGAGGAGCTCTGTGGAATCTAGGCCCACCCAGCGCAGGCCTGGGCCGCAGAACAGACTGGAACAGACTTTGGGTTCTAGTCCCGCCCTCCACGTGTCTCCTTGTGTGGTCCTCTGCAGCACCACAACCTCCCTGGGCCTCAGTTTCTTTCTCTGTGCAGTGGGGGAGCCCCTCATTCTTTCCTCAGACATTTACTAAGGCTGGGGCTTGTCTCTAACTTCAATATCTAGGGGCACATGATTTGGTTCCAGGGTACTTCCCCTTCTCTGTTTCAAAATTTATTTTTAAAAATTATGGTAGCCAGGTACAGTGGTACACGTCTGTAATCCTGGCATTTGGGAGGCTGAGGCAGGAGGATTGCTGTGAGTTCAAGGCCAGTCTGGTTTACATAGTTAGTCCAGGCCAGCCTGAACTACATAGTGAGACCCTGTTTCAAAAAAGCAAAAACAAAAACAGTAGAAGTTGGGCCCAGTAGTTCTGCATCTATAATCCCAGCTACTCAGGAGGCTGATGCAGGAGGTACAAATGCTAGGCCAGCTTGGGCAACTTAGCAAAATCCTGTCTCAAAATAAACAAATAAATACTGCTGGAGATGTAACTTAGTCCAAAGGGGCCCTGTTATATATATATATATATATATATATATATATATACACACACACACACACACACACACACACACACACATATATACTTTGGGGGGTAGAATTAATATAACAAGATTTACTATTTGTTGTTTAGGGTTATTTTGCAAGGGGAAACAATATAATACAGGACACACATGTTACAAGATTATAACAGTCACCCAAAGAATGATATACAAAACAGTACAAGAAATCTGTCCACACACTAAGACCATGGAATCCAGCTGAGGGCCTGGATCCCATAGAAATGTCCTGCTTGAGTTCAGCTGAAGACCTAGAGCCCATAACAATATCTCATGCAGGCCTGTTCCACAGATCTGCACTGGGAAAGCCTAAAGGTCAGTGGTGGAATCTAGGAAGTCTGTGCCAGCAGGATGAAGGATCTGTGCCAGCAGGTTGAGCGATCTGCACTGGAGATGGGAAGTGACACACAAAGTAAGAACCGGAGCTGCCCTGAAAGGTACCACAGCCATCCTCAGCAACAGCGAGGTCCTGAGCTCCTCCAGTGGTAAAGTTCCCATCAGGAAAGCCAACGTAGCAAGCTTCTCTAGGAAATCGGCAGTGCACCATCTCCCCCTTGGGGCCAGGAAGCGATGCTCAAAGTGAGGACCAGAGCTCCCCCAAAGTGAACCGAAGCTATTCTCAGTGCCAACAAGGTCCCGAGCTCCCTGGAGGATGAAAACAGCTGAGTTCATCAGGAGAGCCAGTGTGACGAGCTCCTCGAAAACAACCAACAGCTCCTTACAGCTGCTACCAGCTCCCAACAGCCTTCCTCAGTTCCCAACAGCCTCCCTTCTTCTCCAGTTCTGCCTCTTATGCTGCTGGCAGCAATCCTCCAGTGGGCCTCCCACACCCAGCACCATGTTTACTCAGTTCAGCTGGGGGTTATAGGTTGACCATCAATTGTCAATCCACTACACCATTTTAACCATTTTTTAAGTGTAGAGTTCAAGGACCTTAACTACATTTGCGTTCTCATAAGCCACTCCCCACTCACTGTCCGTCCCAAGCACATTCTCACCTTCCAAACTGAATCCCCCTCCATGTCTAAATGACAGCTATATTGTCACGTCCTTGAATTCAAGGATCATATAATTTACTCGCTTAAAGTGTGCAATTCAATAGATTTTAGGTCACAGTTTCATTTAGTTTTAGATTTTTTCATCACTCCCCAAAAGAAATCCCTAATCCACTAGAAAAAATAAAAATTGTAATTCTACCCTCATTCATTTCTTTTCCATGCTTTTCCTGTCTTTCTTTACAACCGAATGTCTGACCTATAACATTTTCTCTGTCCTAGGATTTCTTTTAACATTTCTTGCAAGACATGTTTACTGACAAGAAATTTCAATTTTTGTTTGCTGGGGAAAATCATGGCTTCTCTTTCACTTTGAAAGGATAACTTCACCGGGGACAGAATTCCACGTTGGGGGGGGTTGTCTCTCTTTGAACACTGCAGATATTTCACGCTGCCCTTCTCTTGTTTATGTTTCTGAAAAGTCATCTGTAGAGGTGAGGTATTTGTCCTCTCTCTGGGTTCTTGGGGGATGTTTTTTCCCTTCATCTTTGATACTCTGCAGTTCGAAGCAGATACCCTTATGTGTAGTTTTTTGGTTTGGGCCTTTTTGTATTTATTCTGATTGGGATTCTCCAAGCTTTCTGGGCCTGTGTGGGGAATTCGCAGGTATTATTGGTTCACATTTTGCTTCTGTTCCTTTCTCTCTGCTCTTTCTGCTATTCCTCTCACACCTGTGTGATACCTGTAAACCCGACACTGTCTTCCAGTACAGACCCCTCATCGCCTTGGCCAACCACGCATCTGCTCTCTGTCACTATGAGTTTGTACAACCTGGATGCGCAGAGCACACACGACGACGCACCACCCGGCCTTTGTGATTGCCTCCAGTTGCTTAGTGTAACATGGTCAAGGTTCATCATGTTGTGGCCTGACGTGATGTTGTAGCCTGTTAAGGCTTCATTCCTCCCATTCTGGGCTAAGGCTGAGGGGACAGGGACCCCACGGGGACAGATGTCTGCGTGCCTTTCTACCTGTGATGCTGAGCTCCCCTCTCTGCTTTATCCCGCCAGCTGTCAGCATCCTCAGTGTGACCAGCATCAGCACGCTGGCTCTGTGTTGCTCCGTGTGCTCTTTGGGGGGGGTCCTGTGGGGTCCTGGGCCCTACAGCCCTCCAGTGTGGGTATGTGCTCCTCAGTAACCTCTTCCAGCCCCACCCCAGGTCCGGCCTGCAGCCGTCTGCCCATGGATGGTGCTGCTGGGGCCCTTGCATGATAGGATGGTTGTATCTTCTTGGGCCGGTGCCTGAAGATGGCAGGAGTTCAGCTCTTGTCTGTGCTCCCTGCTGACTCTCAGAAAACAGCAAGCACCTGGGGGTGCCCTGTTGTTAGCTCTGCACCCTGCCACTTTTCTCCTCCCCTATTCAGACCAGCTCAGGGCACAGAACAGTCTACCACATCAGCAAATATCCCCAGGAGGAAACTGCCAACCTTCCCTGCTGCCAGGGCCTTTCCCTTCCACAATAGTATGTGGTCCTGTTGGTGCCTCTGAAATGAAACTTGGCCAGAAAGAGTGTCTGGGCAGAATGGAGGAGAGAGCTCATAGTTTCTCACCCCTTAGGAAACCCTGTCTGCCACTCCAGTCTACAAGTGGAGGTGTAGGAAGGTAAATTGCCCCCTCAGTGGTCCCTAGAGGGAGTATCTGGCCGAGGTTTTGGGGGGTTCTCTTCAGAGTCAGTGGTTGTCAATGGAGTCCTGCTCTGCCATAAAGATAAACTCAAGTCATTTATAGGGAAATAGATGCACCTCCAGACCATAATGTTGAATAAATCAGACACATAAGCTTAAATATCACATGGTTTCTTTTGTATGAGAAACCAAAAATATAAATAAATCTAAAAGCAAAATAAAAGATATATGATAGGAAACAGAGAGAGAGAGAGAGAAAGAGAGAGAGAGATCGTTTGCAAAACAGAAGGGAACCAAGAGATAGAGGAGGAAGGGAAGGAGAGGGAGATGTCTTAGTTACTGTTCTCATTGCTGAGATGAAATACCCAACGTGACCCACAAGTTAAGGAGGAAAAGCTTATTTTGGCTCACAGTTTGCAGAGGTTTCAGCCCACAGTTGGCTGGTTCCAAGGCAGGGTGGTTTGGCAGAGGCATCACAGAGGAGAAACAGTTCATGGCAGAGCAGCGACGAAGCAGCAGCAGCAGCAGCAGCAAAAATAGCAGCCCTCTTTCTGTCCTTTCTGTTCCATCAGGCTCTCTGCCCTCAGGACAGGTAGCACTCACACTCAGGGTGGGGCACCTTTAATCCTAGCATTGCACCATGAACCCCAGCATTGCACACCTAGATCCAGCCACCTCCGAAAAGCCCCACCTATGACTGCATGAGACATGTAGATATGAGCCATAACAGAGAGGAGAGTTTGAAAAAGGAATTAATGTGTTATGTACATGTACCAACTGCCCATAAGGAATATAACCATTATGTATTATAAACATTTATTAATAGAAATAAAAATGAAAGAATTCGTAATTGTGACTGTTAATCCTGATCTGTCAGCTTCATTGGATTTAGAAAGACTTAGGGATGCACATGCCAGCCTGGGTGTACCTGGGTGGGTCACAGAGATGTGATCTTGGAGTCTATATCTGGTTTCAAGATGGTTCCTCTCTGACTCAGTTCCTCTGCTCTACTTCAAGGCCACCATGAACTAACCGGCTGTGCTCCCGCATGCTCTCCCATCATGAGGTTCCTGCCTTGGAACTTGCCAGCTGTAGACTGAATCACCCAAAACTGTGAGCCAAATTAATACCCAATCTTGGGTATTGTGTGTAGCAATGTTAAAGTGACTAACACAGCACTGGTCAATGATTTTCTTTTTGTGGTGCTGAGGATTGAACCCTGGGCCTTGTACATTCTAAAGGCACACTTTACTACTGAGCTACCCCAGCCCTATCAATTCTTCACCCCAGTTCTGCTCCCAGTTGTAAATTTCGGGGCAAATGGAAAAGTTCCTCCAAATGCCCTATTATTCATATAACCTCAGCCCTATGGTCCTGAAAAGTGCTTCAAAGGGCAGTGTGAAGAATGTGTTGGTTGCACCTGGAGCTGCTGTGAGGAAGTGACCTGCAGGACAGGACAGGCAGAGCGAACATCAAGTCCCAGGTGCTGGAGAAGGCAGGAGTGTGATACATTGGGGTCAGGGAAAGACCAGTCAGTGTGTTTGGGGCAAGAAGAGTGAGGGAACCGGGTGGGCTGGGCTGGTGTGGCGGCACCGTCAGCATCAGCACCTCAAATCACTCACCCCGCACGTGCTTCTGACCTGACAGTCACCAAGAGCAAGACTCCGACTGTCCTTCACAGGTGGAGGTTTGTATCTTGCTAGGGGAGGTGTACAGGTACACTAGGCTTAGAACCTGAGTCCAGGGCGGGAGCTTCCCCAGCACAGGACTGCCCTGGCTTCTCCTCTATTCTGCTCTTCTCTGCTCCATGATTGAGCAGAACAACAGGGGTGTCCGTCCTGCCCCCCGCATATCTCCTCTTCTCCTCCACTGCTTTCTCCTGGGAGCCTACCTGGGGCACAGACAGTGGGTCTCTCAGGTAAAAGAGACCTAATTGGCCAGAGAAAGAAGGGCATCAATGCCAGCAGGCCTGAGTTCAAGTCTCCACACTGCACCCCTCTCCCCACTGACTATGTGATCTTAGGCCAGATCCTTCTCTCTCTGATTTGGATTCAGTTTCCTCATTTATCAAATACTTATGCGCCTTAATTTATTTTATTCCCGGTTTTAGTTGGCCCAGAGAAGAGAAGGCAGCGGCACCCAGGTCCCAGCATCTAGGCAGGGCTCTTTTCCCTAGGCTTGTTTGCCCTTTATGTGGTGGTGTGGAGAGTTATACAGAGGCCCAAGCTTCTAAAGGTGGCGCCCCTGGGGCTCTGGTGATGGGCTGGCTGCAGCAAGTTGCTGCCTGAGTCACCTTCCCTCCCCCCGCCATCCCTGGTGCTGCCTAGTTCCTGACTCTGACGCCCTCAGCCCCCATCTGAGCATAGCCCGGTCCCTTCTGCCCCTAAAACCAAAACCAAGACAAAAATAAAAACACTGTATGCCTCCTGAGGCCGGGGGCTGAATCTGCCCTGTTCTCTGCTCCAGGCCTGTATGTTGCTATGGATGCATCAGTAGCCCAGATCAAGAGATAAGGGTAGCCAGCACTCGGGAGGCTGGTACAGGAGGATTGCCCAAGTTCGAGGCCAGCCTGGGCTACATGGTGATCCAGCCAGTGACATCTCCAGGCCAAGTCTCAAGTTACTCCCACGGCACTTTGTCATCGTCATAACCCCCACCACTCAGGGTACCTACTTGTCCCCGGTCTGTTTTCACTAGAATTGTCAAGTGCACAGCACTGGTGTCTTGTGCTCTAACTAGAGCTCCCAGGGAACACAGAGCAGGGAGGAGCAGGATGTCCACAGTCCCCTAAACTCAGCGTCCCCAGCATGGGTTCTCAGCCCTGCAAACACCTTCTCACTGTGGCCAGTGTCCCAGCAGAGAGGGCAAACTCAGCCAGGGAAGTGGACATTCTCCAATCCCTAGGGCAAAGCATGCACCCCGTCCTGCTGGCCTGAGAGGAGGTAGGAACGTGTAGTTTTCCTGAAGAGGAACAAACACTTCAAGCAACAACGAGGAGGGCGCTTCCTGGAAGCGATGGTTAATTTTGTGTGGACTTGACGAGGCTAAGGGATGGTTGGAGAGCTAGTAAACCCCCGGTGACTTGGGGTGGGTCTGTGAGCCGATGGGCAGATGAGCTGAGTGTGTGGATCAGCAGACTGAGTAAAGATGCTCACCATGTGGGCCTCGTCCAGTCAGTGGAGAGCTCAGATAAAACCCAAAATTATGGCGAGGGTGACCGCTCTACCTTCTTAAACTAAGACACCCGCCTTCTTCTGCTCTCCAATATCATAGCTCCTGGTTCTTAGGGCTTTGGATTCTGACACCACCAGCTTTTCTGAGTCACCAGCTTGCAGGCAGCAGGCAGATCATGGAGCTTCTCAGCCACTTAATTGTGTGGG
The DNA here is from genome assembly GCA_004027595.1 of Dinomys branickii. Taxonomy (NCBI): domain Eukaryota; kingdom Metazoa; phylum Chordata; class Mammalia; order Rodentia; family Dinomyidae; genus Dinomys; species Dinomys branickii. The sequence continues at coordinate 111,508 of PVLD010003041.1, forward strand.
CCAATTCCCATAATCTATCTCCTCATATATACCCCTCTACGTACCCTACTTGTTTTGTTTTGCTAGAGAATCCCAGCTAATGCACAGAAGCACAGGGCTGCATGCGAAGGACTCTGGGGGAGCCTTGAAGAGTCTGGGTGCACAGGAATAGACATCTACCTACCAATGCTGACATCAGCTGTCCCCTGCAGTCTAGGTGGCCCAGCTCAGCCAGTTGTGCTATGCTATCCAAGGCAGAGAACAAACTGGCCTCCGAAGTCCTCCAGACCTGCCTGTCACAAAAACAAACAAACAAACAAAGAAACAAACAAAAACCCCACTTCCAGCTGGGGATGGTGGCACACTCCTGCAATCTCAGGATTCTGGGAGGCTGAGGCAGGAGCATTGCAAGTTTGAGCACAGCCTGGGCCAACTTGGTGACTTAGTGAGACCCTGTCTCAAAATAAAAAATAAAAAAGGTGGGGGTTGTAGCTTAGTGTCAAGGCCCAGGGCTGAATCCCCAGTGTAATAGAGAGCTGAGCTAGGTAGAAATATTAGAGGCAGTCAGACAAGACCGGGCCCTCAAAGGAACCAGTACAAAAGGCAGGGATACATTGCAACTGTGGAGGAGACAGACAGACACCTCTGCTGGGGGCCACACCTCAAGACAAAAGGTGATAGGAATGCACTCACACACTTGCTCTAAGGATAAACAACTATGACTGACATTTTAAATAGGTATCTGTCGCCTTGGGAAAGCCAGGAACATGCACTGACCCTCCCACTTCACGCCCGCTTGACACATGACTCGCTTTCCCATTTGATCCCCATTTAATCCATATTCCTTGAGCACTTATGCTTGTCTTCTTATTGGTTGACCACGGTTTTGTCCCATCTCCTGCCCACCTTGTGATTTCCCATTTCCGCCCCCCCTTGGACCTGCCTCACCTCCTGGTTTTGCTTTATAAAAACCCCTAGAAAAGGCAGGGTCCTTGGCTACCCACTTGGGACCTCTTCTGACTCTCTCACAGACAGAAGCTCTTAACCTCCGTTGTTCCTAGAATTCATTCTTCAATTTTAGAGAACACCAACTGTACTGGACATCTAGCAGGTTGGGAGTTTCTTTCCCCTGTATCACCAGGACTGCACCAAAACCAAAACCAAGACAAAAATAAAAACACTGTATGCCTCCTGAGGCCAGGGGCTGAATCTGCCCTGTTCTCTGCTCCAGGCCTGTATGTTGCTATGGATGCATCAGTAGCCCAGATCAAGAGATAAGGGTAGCCAGCACTCGGGAGGCTGGTGCAGGAGGATTGCCCAAGTTTGAGGCCAGCCTGGGCTACATGGTGAGTTCAAGGCCAGCCTGGACTACAGAGTAAGACCTTGTCTCACAAAACACACAAAGAAACAGAAGTAAGGGTAGAAGAGCAATTTCCAAAGCTAAAGCATTCAATGGGGTGGAATAACTGGAGAGGAGTGCTGCTTCTTGTTCCTTAAGAAAGGCAAAAAACCCACAGAAGTCTATTAATAGACCCTATTAATAAACACCAGCCAAGGTAAATGTTAACAGGAAGTACCTGTGTAAAAGCTGGCAGTCTGGGCCCCGCTGGGGCAGGCTGGTGAGCAGGCAACAAGGCTGCCTTCCTCCTGTGTACCCAGGTGTCTTCGGGGTATGGGGGGGCACCTCCTTGTGCCCTGAGGCTGCTGCTGCCTGGAACCCCCTGCTCCCCTTCTTCTGAACCCTGGACTCTTACACCCACCAAGCTTGTTCCCTTCTTGGGGCGGGGTAACCGTCTTCCCCTCACCCCTCAGGGAAAGCTTTTCTGACCCTAGTCATAAGCAGCACTGCTGCCCTAGTACCGCCTCTCCTTTCCTTAACTCCTTAGCCCTGTTTTAATTTTTAGGAATATTACAAGATGAAACTGTACCTAGAATATGTATATTTTCACTTTATTTGCTTAAATAAATAAACTTCATTCTAAGAGAAGGTCAGATAAGATAATAATAATTATATATATATATATATATATTTTTTTTTCACTGTGGTACTAGGGATTGAACCCAGGGTCTTTACACTGAGCTAAACCCCCCACCCCCCCTTTTTCTTCTTTAGACTAGGTCCTGTTACGTTGGACTCGCACTTGTAACCCTTCTGCCTCAGAGTTCCAGACTTGTGGGATCACAAGTGTGTGCCACCACGCTGGCTTATTTTTAATAGACAAATAAACATTCTTTATTGCTGTCGCTCTAGCAATAGTACAGACCCTGACCACGGGCCACAAAGGAGTAAAACCCTCAGCCACAGAACTCCCTTAAAGCCAGCTGAGTCTCCCTCTCCTGGGGGCGCATAATGATACAGGAAAATAAAAACTCCCAACCTGAACAGTATCTGAGACGAGTTCGTGTTCTCTAAAATCAAAGAATGAATTTTAGGAACAACAGAGGTTAAGAGCAGAACAGTCATTGAGGGAAAGAAAGCTTCTGTCTGAGAGAGGGACAGAAGGGGCCCCGAGAGGGTTACCCAGGACTCTGTCTTTTCTGGGGACTTTCATAGAGCAACACCGCAGAGGTGAGGCGGGTCCAAGGTAGGGGAAAGGGACAAACTATGGTCAGCCAATAAGATGACAAGTATAATTGCTCAGGTAAAATTGGATAAACTGGGATCAAATGGGAAAGCGAGTCACATAGCAAGCGGCATGAATACAGATCAAGGGCTTTTCCTGTGGGGGTCGGGCTAGTGACTCTTCCTGGCTTTTTCAAGGTGGTTGTTACTTATTTAGAATATCAGTCCCTGACATTTACACCTAGGGAGGTGTGGGGTGCATTTGTTTAGCCCTTTTGACTTGCGGTGTGGCCCACAGGTATCTTGTCTTTCATGGTGGCTCCTTGGAGGGCCTGGCCCTGTCTGACTGCCTATACTACTTATAACTCAGCTGCCTATGACAATAAGACAATGTATCAACACTAACCAAAACTACAGGAGATAAAAACAAACCTTTATCCGGGAGTGGTGACCTATTCCTGTAATCCCAAATTCGAGCCCATCTTGAACAATTTAACAATTTACCAAAGCCCTGTCTCAAAAGAAGAAGTCTGGTCTGTAGCTCAGTGGAAAGGCCTTGGGCTCAGTCCCCAGCTGTAGAGGACCAGTTAGGTGACTCTCCTCGAAGGAAGAGCAATTGTCTCCATTTTGGCTGGGTCTGACTCTGTTTCCGTGCCCTGATCCATACAGAGCTGGCTGGGACTTTTCCTTATCCCTTCAGCTGGCTTTAAGCAATGCGTATCAGTCTAGCCGAGGTGCTGATGGCAGTCTTTGAAGACAGCAGGTGTGTTTCCTGACCCCCTCCACCCCGTTGTTCTCACGAGTGAGCCAGGATGAGGCAGGAGGTGTGAGCCACTGCTCCACACTGTCAGCTGGGATCCAGCCTTGGGGTGGAGGCTACAACTTCCTGGGCCTTGAGAGATTATATGTCAGAGCTGAAGCACCGACTCCAGAACATTAGACACTATCTCCATTGTGTTGTGCAGGTTACCCTTTCTGCAGATCCTTCTCTCTGCATTTGCAGACGTGATTTCGGGCCTCCTACCCGGCCCAGCTCACGGTGCTCACCTACTTCCCTCGGTTCTCACAGTCACTCATCCTCAAGCCACCCCCTTCTTCAGGAATGAATAAAACCTGGGTTCGGCCTGGGGTCGAGGCCTTTGTTCCAAATGGCCATCGATGTGGCTGGACTTAGGACCCCTTGGCTCCCCACAACTACAAATATGCCTTAGTGTCTTTCTTCTCGCCATGGATTTGCACTGGAAGTGGTGGACTGGAATTAACCCACTAGTATTCCAATAACTCTTCATGGGGTTCGAAATACAACCTTCCTGGGCTGTGATGAGGACTGGGAAGAGCTCTCTATACTCAGCATCACAAAAACAAAGAAACAAACAAACAAAATAAGCCTTTAATATAAGACCCATTTGTTTTTCTCAATGAGTCCTAGCCTATCTTCTCTAAAGGTTAATATGTATAGACCTTCTTATTGAAAGATAAAAGGCCTCTGTAAACCAGAGGAAATGATTTTGGGAAATTACACCTTTAAATATATAATTTTAAGCACAATGCAGGCCCTCCTGGGAGATCTACAAGGTGCTAGATGATCTGCAAAAAACATTCTTCAATCACATTTGCTGCCAAGATGCTTTTTTCACAGCCTCAAACTCTTATAAAGACGCCAACCTCTCACCCTGACAGTATGATTCCATCCTTGGAAACTTGCCTGCTATCCCCCTTGCCTGTACTCTGGCCTTATCTTTTCCCTTATCCTTGCTTGGCTAAATTCTTTTCACTGCCCACATGACTGATCCTACACTGACTGCCTTGCATGACATGGACAGCAGAGCCTGGTCTTTCAGGGCACACTCAGTAAAACTGTACTGAGTGAGACACGAGTGGACAGAGTCTCTGTGCCCCAACCAGATCCTGTTTCTCAGGTGATGTAGACAGCTCTGAGGGTAGTTTTTCCACCATGGTAAGTGTGGTTGTTGGGATACGTCAACCTGATTTAACAGCCACCTAGTAGATTAGTAAAGCTGTGGGTGTGCCTGTGGATGATTGATGTGTAGACCACAAACTAAGGGTAGAAGCCCTCCCCTGGAGGTAAGTGACACCAACCAATAGGCTTGTAGCCTGGATGGAATAAAAAGGGAAAGAAGGAGATCTCCCCTTCACTTTGAGGGAGCTCCGATCTTTGCCGTTGCCATCAGATGTTGGTGGCCAGTTCCTCTGAGCTTACAGTACAGACTTTCTGCTGCTTTCCTCAGCAAAAATTAGCCCTCCAAGGCAGTCTCTGACTTTCTGACACAGACCTGCTCCAGTGACTCTACAGTGAACTTCTAGGCTTTCAGCCTTTGACTGCTAGTGGATCTCCTGGCTCTCAAGCATATAGGTGACCATTCCAGATTTTTCCACATCTAATTCCACAAATAGCTATTGGGACTTTTCTCTTTCTGATCCTGTAAGCCTATCTAATAAATCTCTTGTGTAGTTATACAAATATTTTTTATTAATTCTATTCTTCTAGTGAACCCTAACTACTTCTACTTCTATTTTTACTTTTTCTCCTCCTCTTTCTCCTCCTCCTCCTCCTCCCCCTCCTTCTTCTTCTTCTTCTCATTATTATTTTGTTTTGTTGAGACAGGGTCTCCCTATGTAATTCAGGCCAGCCTTGAACTCACTAAGTAGTCCAAGCTGGCCTTGAACTCATGACAATCCTCCTGTCTTAGCCTCCCAAGTGTTGGGATTACAGGCATGCACTGCCACACCTGGCTAGTAAACCCTAATACAGATTTTATTACAGAGAAGTGGGGTTGTTGCTGTGATGCTATCTGACCATGTGGTTCAGATGCCTTTGGAACTCATTTGTGAGAGAAGTTTGGAAAGGTTTGGAGATGCCAAAAATGGAAAGAAGTGAGAAGTTTGGAAAGGTTTGGAGATGCTAGAGAAGGAGCCCTAAAATTCTCAAAGCTGAGCTTAATGGGAGATTCTGGTGAGAGCTCAGAAGAGTAGAATGCTGATTTTAAAAAAGACAGACTGTAAAGATCAGGTCAGGAGATTTCAGTTGGGAAGAAGCACTCCATTTGGCAGCTGGACTCCAGATGATATATGTTATGCTCTGCCAGAAAATTTGTCTACATTTTACTCATGTCCTGAGACTTTGTGGGAGACTGACGTTGAAGGTGGTAGACTAATTGATCTGGTGCAGGAAATTTCAAGGCAGCCCACATTCAGACTGTGGCATAGATATTGCTGGCTGCTTTTAGTGAGATTCACATTGAGAAACAAGAGCAAAAAGAAAAAAGAACAAGTTTTCAGTTTTTCCAGAAAGGGAGAGCTGGCAAAATTGGAGTAGAGGGGGGGCTGGGGATATAGCTCAGTGGAATAAGCGTCTGCCTAGCAAGCGCAGGGTCCTGAGTTCGATCCCCAGTACTGCCAAAAAACAAAAAAGTGATAAATTTAAACAGTTGCTTGGGGGCTGGGGATATAGCTCAGTGGAATAAGCGCTTGCCTAGCAAGCGCAGGGTCCTGAGTTCGATCCCCAGTACCGCAAAAAAAAAAAAAAAAAAAAAATTGGAGTAGAGGACAGTTTGGTTACTGAAAAGATTACCATTGAAAAGAAACCAAGTACTTTACAATGGGACAAGAGCAAGATTCTTTGAGGGCATGTAAGGAATCAGCAAGACCTCATCTTCACAGGCTAAGACTTGGCTTTGAGAGGACAGCCCCAGAACACCTGCTGGAGAAGGGCCAAATAGGGATTGGTTCACAGTGCTCAGCCTTCCAGGCACTTGAGGCCACTGAGGCCATGATTCAAGGGCGCCTGGCTACTGTTTGAACTGGCAGCAGACCTTGGCACCTCATGGTGCTTGTTTCACAGGCATACAGAATGCAGGAGTTGTGGGATCAGGAAGGCTTCCATCCAGATTTCAGAAGTAGGCCTGAGAGTCCAGGCAGTATGTCTCTAAGAGGGCAATATGTGAAACTGTGAGATGAAGCCAGAAGTATAATGGAGACCTAAGGAGATGCCAGAAAAGTGGAATTTTTGCTGAGAAAAGCAGCAGGAAGTGAGCAAAGGCCATCCTAAGAGAAATGCTATGAGAACTGCAACAAGTGCTATAGGGTGAGGTTTCTTAAGCCTTTGTAGGTCACATCTTTGCCCCAGATGCTGGATATAAAGCTATGGAATTTAGCGTTTGCCCTCTTGTGCTTTGGTCCAATTCTTTTTCTTTTTCTTTTTTTTTTTTTTTGAGACAGGGTCTTGCTATGTAGTTCAAACTGGCTCACTTTGTAGGCTAGGCTGGTCTCAAACTTGCAACAATCCTCCTGCCTCAGCCTCCCAAGTTCTGGGGATTACAGGTGTACACTACCACACCAAAGAATAATGTAATTAGTTAGATCTAAAATGATTCCCAAAGCTTCACATGTTTGGAGGGTGATTGGATTATGGGGGCATTAGAGTTGGCTTGCTTTTAGCAGTGGGGTCTGGTCAGAAAGGACTCACTGGGGACTTGACCTGGAAGGGTATGTCTTCCTCCATGGCTCCCCGCTTCACAGTCTGCTTCCCGGACAGCACTAGTTGAGTGACCTTCCTACACCCAGACCCTTCCACCAGGCCTTCCAGCCTTGGAGCTAGCGACCACTGAATGGATTAAAAACGTGTGCCAACATAAACTTCTCCTCTCAGTTACGAGTGTCCAGTACTGTGTCTCAGTAACAAGAATGTGACTGAGACAGTGAGTGAGCAGCGAAATGCCAAGGGCAAGCAGGTGCCTTGGAGACAGTGAGAAAAGGCTTTCCACCCTCCTGGGTGGTAGGTGAGAGAAGGTTTCCTGCATCCCAGCCAAGGTCTGAGAGCTCAGCAGAAATTCTCCAGGATAAGAGGGAGGGAGAGAGAGTTCTAGGCAGAAAAAGGTAAAGGCACAACATCCTGAAGGCAGGAGGGAGCCTGGCAAGTTGGTAGAATGCAAGGAAGTTCCAGAGTCCTGACCAAGGTGGGGAGAGTGGAAGAGGCATGGAAAGGACGAGCCATGGGTGGGCATGGCGGGCTCAGAAGGATCTGGAGTTCCATTAAGACTGGAAGGGCTGCAAGTAGATCACATATCTGCCTACCAGTGTTTTCTGCACGTCCATAGTCTCCTTGGGAAGTTTGTGATATCCAGCATCTCTTGTCCCAATGACACTACAGTCTCTTAATTTGGTCATGTACCCAGAGTCACAGTAAAACAGCACCTAGTTAAATCAAACTGATGTGACATTTCATGGCCTGTCCAAGGCTCTGGATCCCCCAATCTATTGCTTCTTATTAATGAGGGATATTAAAAGTGTCAGTGAGGTGTTGGACATGGTGGCACCAGATGGAAATTTTTCCTTGACTTATGTGATCCTCAGATTCAAAGGGGACTCAAAAGGGAATGTTTCTCTTGCTACGTGATTCGGTGTTACTTCAAGCTGTGTGTGGATTCCTCCTTGACTATATAGTAATTTCTGTGACTGTGTAGAACAATTTCATACATAACTAGTGGTACAGTTTCCACATGGAGAAACTCGCTGCAGCCTTCTCAGGTGTCTTTGAGGGGGAAGAGAGGATGGGAGAGGAAATGGGGCAGATGGGCAGGGAAGCCAAACAAGCTAACCCACCAGATTTTATTCTGCCCCTCCCCTTATTGTAAAGTGACCCACTTACCCACTGCCCCATCCACCTGCCCACTCACCTGCCACCCCTCTTCTTGCTCATCTTTCCTCTCACCCGCAGATCCACTCACACACTCACACATTCCCCTGCCTCAGATGAGCATCCCTCCCCACTGCAAGTATATGGTTTTTTGGGGCTGGGAATCAAACTCAGGACCTTGTTCTTGCCAGGCAGGCACTTGTGCCACTAAGTTACATCCCTGCACCCCCCACTGGAAGTATATGGACCACTGTCTCCACCCAGCGACCCTCCTGGACATTCCCTCTCCCTATTTGTCCACCCATTCATCCCACATATTACAAACCCACACTTAGTGTCTTGACCCCTGATCCTATTCTTTTTGTTTTTTAAAAATTTATTATTCTTTTTTGTCTTTTTGAGACAGGGTCTGGCTATGCAGTTCAGGCTGGCCTTGAGCTCACTTTGTAGTCCAGGCTGATCTTGAACTCTCAAGAATCCTCCTGCCTCAGCCTCCCTAGTGCTGGGATTATAGGCATGCGCCACCATGCCTGGCTCTCCTATTCTTTTTAAAACAAAAACAATGGCCCTGATCTCTTTTGTTGCTTTCTGAGGTCCCATTTACCTCTTCTAAGAGTCATCCCTGACTCACCTCCTGGGTTGTTCCTGAATGGCATCCCTGGACATCACTTTATTCTCCCCCTTCCCCCATACACCTGTATGGGTCTTGTTTTCCCATGGCCTTCCCTGGGCAGAATCCAGGTAGTCAAAGCTGATGGAGACAGCAGAGACCACCAAGTCCAAAGCCTCTCATTTCTAGAAGGGAAAACTAAGGTCTGGAGCTGGGAAGGTGTTTTACCATAGTCACGTGTCCAAGGGTATGGTCACAGCATCAGGGAAGTTTTCTTTCCCAAGCTAAATCCTTCAGTCCTGCAGCTACTTGTGGACTTCTAAAACAGCAGGGATGGAAGTTTCATCAAATGTCACTGTATTCAGTAGCTTCCACTCAAAGAAGTGGACCTTGCTGGGGTAAGTAGTGACTGCCTGTGTCTCTATGTGACCAAAGCACATGACTAGCGAAGGTGTTTCTCCACAAGGACTTCTGCTGTCAAAAAAGAAAGCTTAAGACCTTTGTTCTTGTCCAGTGCTCTCATCACACAACAGGCAAGAGGCAGAGCTGGATCACTCATGTAGATGTCCTGGTCTTGACATTTTCCTGTTCCAAGCAGCTGCTGGCTCCAAACACATCTGATTTATGGTTATTGGGGAAAAGAGAATGCTGTTCTTCTATCCTGAGAGTGCCCAGGCCTGGCTCAGAGAAAGCAAATGATCCCATTTGTTGTTTATGAAGGTGAAATTATACTTTTTTTTTTTCAGTACTAGGGATTGAACCCAAGGCCTTCATCCTGAGCTACATCCCCAGCTCTTTTTTTATCTTGAGGCAGGTCTCACTAAGTTGCCCAGGATGAGCTTGAACCCCCTTCCATCCCAGCCACCTAGAGTGCGCCAGTATGCTTGACTTTTAAACAAATTTTTAATTGTGTGGGATCCTCTGGGCTCCTGGACTTCCTTCATCGTGGCCTGGCTACGGAGAGAGGGCAGGCAGAGGTGACAATTATACCCCAAGTCTCTACTTCACAAGGGCCACCCCTCCTTAATGGCCATCTGTCCTATAAAGGCTTCCTGTTAAAGTTACGAGAACGAAGCATAGTTTGTTCACAAAGATGGTGGATTGGGCGTGGAAATGGAGAATCCCACTGGGGAGATATGAGCTGCTCTCCTGCTGTGAAACCCAGCTGCCTGCAGTTCTCTGTGAACTGGGGCAGACATCTAACTCGGTGTCTGACCTTGTCCTGAGACCTTTCACCTGCACTTCCCCCACTTCCAGGATTTTTGGGGCTTGCCGACTCTTTCTGATGAGTCATATCTGTTTATTTGCCCTGGGCTCCCACTAGGCTGCCTGACCACAGGCCCAAAGCAACAGGGCTAATTGATCATGGGCTGGAACTGAGTCAGGATAAACCTGCTCCCTTCCTAAGTTGCTTGTGGTAGGTATTTGTGACAGTGAAGAAAGCTGACGAACACAGGTCATCCCATGGGCAGTCATGACATTGGGCAGAGCTGTGCATCTGCAAAGCCCTGTGGTATGTGTTTTCCGGCAGCAGCTGTTCCAGAAGACTCATGCTTAGATCTGTGTTTGAGGGGTGAAGGGAAGAGCTTGGGGTGCCATTCGGATCAGGCAGAGCATGTCCTGGAGCCAGAGACAGTGACAACGGTGCCAGATTTTGCGGCTTCCTAATGCAGGTTGAGGCTGCAGCTTCCTTGGTGGTAGGTTCTTTTGGGTGATTCTGGGGATTGGAAGGTGAGCCCAAACCCAGCCTCTGCCACACCCCCACCAGTGCTGTAAGCTCCTTTCCCCACTTCCTCCCTTGCCTTGCTTAGACAAGCTGCAGTGGGGTCTGTGATCTGAAGCTCATTACTGACTGGTGGGTGAAAGAGAACCACGAATCCTTCTCCCTGAGAAACATAGCCTGGTTCTCCACCCTTCTCTCCTGCCTGACCTTGTGGCTTCTTAACGAAAAGAAAGTGGTAGCACAAGGCTCTATCAATTTGAGGCCTGTGGGTTAAGAGCTAGAAGTTCCTACTTCCTATGCCGCTGCCCGCAAAATGTCCCGTAAGACATTCTCTCTCAGAATCCAGTTGCCATGTGGTGAGAAGCCAGAGCCACATGAAGAAGCCATGTGTGGGTGCACAGGGGACAGCATCATTGAGTTCCTAGGTGATGGGCAGCCTCAGCCATCAGGCATGTGAGAGGCCGTGCTGGAAGGGCAGCCCAGCTAAGCCTCCAGATGTCTGCAGCCCCCGAAGAACCAGAGCCCAGTCTATCCCGAGCATCACCAGAAGTAATAGAACAGTTATTGTGTTAAGGCTGCAAGTGTCGGGATGGTTCGTTATGCTGCAAAAGAGAACCAAACCATGGATCAGTAGGGGCAGAGGCGGGAAGAGGGAGGGAGGTAAAGCTGGAGGAGTCATAGGGGCAGATCAGGTGCCTGGGGGCCCTGGGCGGGAGTCTGTGGTTATCCCCAGGGCAGTGGAAAGAGCTGGAAGGGTTTTAGGTGGAAAGGTGGCATGACTGCAACTGCTTTTCATCTGTGAAGAACACACTGGGAGGAGCCAGAGAGCTGGACCAGACTGGACAGTATGCTGCCGCCAGGGCAAGAGCTGAACACGGATTGGGCGTGGAGAAGGAGGGGAGAAGGGAGCAAAGTAGATGGGAAGCGTATAGGAGAGAAAATTACGATAGTAGGTGAGAGCTAAGGGGCTGCAGGCTCTCTGTGAGGCCCGCCCGGTGAGCCCCTTCTACCCTTCACGCTTCCTAAATCTGCAGAGCCGCCCAGTGTATGAGTAAAGGTTCAGGTACCAGGGATCCAGCAGCAACCCCAGCTCTACTGTCTACCCGCTGCGTTACCTTGGGCAGGTGTGTTAGTCAGCTCTCTGTTTCTGTAACAAGTATCCAACAGGATCAACTCACCCAGAAAAGAGGTTCATTTTGGTTCACCGTTTGGGGGTCTTCAGTCTCATCGGTCGGCTCTGTTCTTTGGGTCCATGGCATTTTCTGTCTTCTGTGCATGGTGAACCCACTCACCTCATGGCTGGGACGTGAGAGAGGGGAGAGGAAGGGCCCAGGGCCCCAGCAACCCTCCAAGGGCATGCACGCCCCAGTGAGCAGGAGACCTCCTGCCAGCCACGCCTTTTAGAGTTTCAGTGCTTCCCAAATTCCTTCCGCACGGGGCTCTTCCCGCTCTAAACTACAGCTGCAAGTCCCCTAGCTTCTCCGTACTTCACTTTCCCTTTTCCATTAAATGAGGACAGGAATGGTCATGATAACCCCACTCAATAAATATTTGTTGGATGAATAGGTTGGATAGGCCGGGGTTGGTTAGGGACAAGGAGGACACAATTTAATTTTTTCCTTAGCCTAGAAACTTGCTCTGTAAATGACAGGCTTCCCTTTCTCAACTGTGAATGATCATTTGGGTAGATTCATGTCTTTCTTAAGGGGTTTTCATTTTTTTTATTTTTTATTTTTGGTACCGGGAATCAAACTCAGGGCCTCATGCTTGTCACGTAGGCACTGTGCCACTGTGCTATATCCCCAGCCCGGATCCATGTCTTTCTGGCCCCATTTAGTCAAAGTAAACAGTTTCATTTTGGTAATTAAAACTCACTTGTGAGTCAGGTGTGGTGGTGCATGCCTGTAATCCCAGCACTCAGGAGGCTGAGGCAGGAGGATTGCTGTGAGCTTGAGGCCACCTTGGGGTACATAGTGAGTTCAAGGCCAGCCTGCACTACATTGGGAGATCCTGTCTCAAAAAAATAAAAGCACAAAAAACTCACTTGTGGTCATAAGAAAGGTCACTCTGACCTAGGAAAATGTAACATTTTGATTTCAGTCCAGGTCAAAGAAAACCCTCCATCAATGAATACTTAATATATTCCAGCCCCTGTATATGGTGCAGTCAGCTGGGACAGGTAGAATTGTCAAACAAAATAAAAGAAGCCCTGTTAAATTTGAATTTCAGGTAATAATGAGAAATCTGTTGGTATGTGCATGCCCCCATCTATTATATAGGGCATACTTACAGTAAAAATTATTTGTGGCTTGTCTGAAACTCAAATTTAACTGGATTTCTTATCTAATTTTTGTTTGATTGTTTCATTTTTAATGCTGGGGCTGGAACCCAGGCTTCAGACGTGCTAGACAAGTGCTCTGCCACTGAGCTATACCCCTAGTCCCTTTTATTTTTTTATTTTGGGACAGGGTCTTGCTGAGTCACCCAGGCTGGCCTTGAACTTGTGATCCTCCTGCCTCAGCCTCTGGAGCAGCCAGGATTATAGACATGTGCCACTGTGTCCAGCTTGCATAGTACTTTTATTTGTCAAATCTGGCAACCCAGGAGCAAAGGACATGCCCTGAAATGATTTGGCCTTTGTCCTGTGGGAGCAGTTGCTTCTTCTAAAAGCATTTGAGGGCCAGGGATATAGCTCAGCGGCATAAGTGCTTGCCTGGCAAGCCTGAGGTCATGAGTTTGATTCCAGGTACCAAAGAAAGAAAGAAACCAAACTAAAAGTATTTGACTCCAGATAGGCCAAGAGGTGCAGGAGTGCCCCTTCTTATATTTGCCCCAGAGCCGGGTGCACATTACCCATAGGGGATCTGACGACTTGGCCCATTGCCTGGGCTTCCGCTGTTGCAGATCCAATCCTTAGAGTTTCAAAAGTTTGTTTCTTTTCAGATCCTTGTGAAAGCACAGTTGCCTCTGGGAGGGTAGGAGGCACAGCAATCAGCTGAGAACAGGATCCCCGAGCTTCGCGGACAGGGTGGTGAGTGGGTGAGGGAGGTGGGTGCCACTGACCCTGGCTGGGCAGGGTGCTTGCTAGCATCCTGTGGAAGAGCCAGTGAGGGCTGAAGAAGAATCTAGGCGGGGCCTGGCAGCGGCAGAGAGAACAGGGAAGGCTGGGGAGGTGGCCTCTGTGCCCTGGGGCCCTGAATCTCCACGCTGATGTGGGCGGTGGCCGGCAATGCTCTAGGTGACGCAGCCTTCCAAGCCACCCTGCCCAGCCGCCTTCTCACTGTCTCTGCTCCCTGTGCCAGGCTTTCTTTCTGTCCTGTGGAGACAACCCCGGGGACATACCCACTCCCACTGCCCTTCGTGTCCGCACCCTGCACTGACTCCTGGAGTTTGTATGCGTGCCAGGCTCAGAGTGGGCTATGCATGTCCCTTGGCGGGACAGCTGTGCGCACTCCTGCCTCAGACACTGGCCCGGAAGTTTTACCCAGAAGCAGTAATTAGGTACAAAGTAAGGCAAGGAAGAGCAGGGAGCCGCACTTCTGCTTTTAGCTGCTTCTCACCTTGATCTCTGTAGCTAATTGCTAAGCATTTTGGGCTCTGCAGCATAAGTGAAGTTGTTTCCACTGGCAGTTTAGGGGGTGCAGGTGTTTTTGCTTTTTTTTTTTGAGACAGGGTCTTGCTATGTAGTTCAGACTGGGCTTGAACTTACTATGTAGCCCGGGCGGGCCTTGAACTCATGGGAATCCTCCTGCCTCAGCCTCCTGAGTGCTGGGATTACTGTCACATGCCACCACACCCTGCTGGGTTCAGGGGTTTTGGTTCTACTGTTGCAGCTCACATATCTGCTCTTCTGCCTTCCAAATTTTATTAGTGTTATCACCTCTTCCGAGCTAATTGTCCTGTGGGTTTATGCCTTTAAAGCAGCCCTTTTGCTTTTGTGTAAGTGGAGTGTCAAGAGGGAGCAGAGCTGTAAATGTGTGCCCAATCTGTCTTATTTCGCTAGAATGTATTCTCTGATTTCATCTTCACAACAATGCCAGGGGACCAAAAACACACAATGGGAAAATGGTCTCTTCAATAAGCGATGTTGAGAAAACTGGATATCCACGGGCAGGAGAATGAAACTGGACCTTTATCTCACACCAAAATCAACATGAAATAGATTAAAGGTTTAAACACAAACTGGAAACCATAAAACTACCAGAAGTAAACACAGAGGGAAAACTCCATGACACTGGCTTGGGCAATGTTTTTTGGGGGGTGGGGGTGGGATATAACTCCAAAAGCACAGCAATGAAGAAAAAATAGGTGAATGGAATTACATTACATTTCAAATCTGCATAATTGAGGAAATGATCAGCAGAGTGAAGAGACAACTTATAGAATGGAAGAAAATATTAGCAAACCATACAGCTGTGAAGGGCTGATATCCAAAATGTCTAAGAAATTCAATTCAAAAGCAAGAAAACAATGACTCAGTTAAAAATGGGCAAAGGATTTGAATAAACAAGAAGGTGCACACAGTGGCAACGTGTACAGATAGGAGGCGCGACATCCCTAGCCCTTGGGGAGATGCAAATTAAAACCACAGTGTGCTCTCACCTCTCGGACCTTAGAATGGCTGTTATCCAAAAGATGAAGATAAATCTTGTCAAGGATGCGGAGAACAGGGAACTCTTCTACACTGCTGATGGGAATCAAAATCAGTTCTATGGCCATTATGGAAACAGCATGGAGGGTCCTCAAAAAATTAAAAATTGAGCTGTCATGATCTCTAGCAATGCCACTACTGGGTATATATCTGATGGAAATGGGACCAGTCCATCCAGGAGAGAGCAGCACGCCTGCGTTCATGGTGGTGCTATTCAAATAACCAAGGTATGAAACCAACCTAAGTGTCCCTCAGTGGGCAAAAGAATGAAGCAAATATGAATAGAGATACACAATGGAACACCACTGAACCTCAAAAAAGACACAAATTCTGTCATTAACACCAACATGGGTTAATCTGGAGGACCTGGTTTGGGGAGATGCTGGCCAAAGGGTACAAAATTTCAGTAAAACCACAATTTGGTTCAAGAGCTCCCTTGTACAATGTGGTGACTATAGTTAATAAATAATGTGTATTGTAGGCCTGAAAACTCCCCAAAGAACAGATGTTGTGTCCTCAGCAGAGAAAAAGATGTGTGAGGTAAAACATGTCAGTTGGCTTGATTTAACCATTCCACAGTGTGTAGGTCTATCAAAACATCATACGTATAATTTTTGTTTATCAAATCTAAAAGATAAGAAAAAGGGGCTAGTATTACCTCATTTTCCAAACAGGAAACTGAGGCTCAGAGGGTACACCCGAAGAGCTAGTGTATGATAGGACGCGATGCAAGCCACAGCTCTGTGTGTTCGTCACTCTTAGCATGCAAAACACTGCTCAAGGGCTCAGGGAAGGCTGTGCCCTCCTCGCCTCACAGAAGCTGGGGTCGCACTATGAAAGCCCAAGCACTGGAAGGACGTGCTGCAGGTGATCGCTCACACCCTCCTCCACTCCGTTTCCAGCTGCACGTCCTGGCAGAGCCAGGGCATCACAAGAGCGCTAAACTACTGGTCAGATGTAATTAACAATTGGAAATGACCTACACGTCCAACAGTAGCAGATTGGGTAAATAAATTATGGCATCTGCATTTTAAAAGTACTACTTGACTGCTCAGAGTGATGAGGTAGAATATTTAATTTCATGGAAAAATGCTTCTGATATATTGGTAAATGGAAAAGGCTGATTTCCCAGGCAGTAAGTGCAACATAATCCCATTTTGCCCACAGTAACACACATATATAGTAACAAATTAATTAAAGAGGAATCAACATTTGTATACTGCTATGGTTTGAATGTCACCAAATCCATGGTGAAATTTAATCTCTATTAAAATGGTGGAGCCGGGCATAGTGGTGCATGCCTGTAATCCCAGCACTCGGGAGGCTGAGGCAGGAGGATTACAAGTTCAAACCCAGCCTGGGCAATTTAGCAAGATCATATGTCAAAATAAAAAATAAAAAAGGGGCTGAGGATGTAGCTTAGTGTGGAACCCCTAGGTTCAGTTCCCAGTAGGAAAGGAGAAAGGGAGGAGGAGAGGGAGAGGAGAGGTAAGGGGAGGGGGCAGGGGGAGGAGACAGGGACAGAGGAGGGGGAGAGGGCAGAGGGAGGGGGAGGGGAGGAGAAGAGGAGGGGGAGGAAAGAAAGAAGAGAGATCTAACCCAAGGGATTCTGTCTCAGCCTGTGATTTCCTGTGACACTGTGAGACTCTTCAGAGAATCCCCCCCCCCCAGGAGAAGGCCCTCTCCCAGCCACCACAAACATGTGCTGAATAAACCATGACCCTCTGTAACGTACAGTACCCGGTCTGTGGTACTCAGTTACACCAAAGAAAACGGACTAAGACGGAGCCCATGTTCAGAGCAGCATGTTCCCCATAGCTGAAAGGTGGAAGACCCCAAGGGTCCCGCACTAGATGAACGGGTAAGAAACAGTGGCATGTGGCTGCAGGCCCCTCTCAGACACCAAACTCTGAATGTTCAAGTACCTTAGATAAAATGTTGTGGGTTTTTTATCTTCTTGAGACAGGGTCTCACCATGCAGTTCAGGCTGGCCTTCAGCTCACTTTGTAGCCCAGGCTGGTCTCAAACTCACAAAGATCCTCCTGCCTCAGCCTCCTGAGTGCTGGGATTACAGGTGTGCACCACCACATCTGGCTAAAATGGTACTGTGTTTGCTTATACTATATATACATCTCCTATATATGGCTTAAATGATCTCTGGCTTACTTCCGATACCCAGTACAATATAGATGCCATTATACTATATTATTTAGGGAGTAATGACAAGAAAAAACGTTCTGAACATGTTTCATGCAGATGCATCTTTTTCCCAAATGTTGTCAATCCTTACTTGGCTGAATCCACAAATGTAGAACCCATGACCATGGAGGGACGACTGTACATACAATGGTACGTTAGACTTAGAGAGGAAGGAGATCCCAGCACACACGATAACATGGGTGAATCTTGTGGACATTATGCTAAGTAAAACAAGCCAATCACCAAAAAGACAAATACCGTGTGACACTACTTAGAGGACGTCCTTAGAGAAGTCAAACGCGTGGAAATAGAGAGTCAGACGGTGATTACTAGGTGCCGGTGGAAGGAAAGGTAAAGAGTTATGGTCTTATCAGTACAGAGTCTCAGTTCTGAAAGACTAAAGGTTACGGAGATGAAGGTGGTGACGGCTGTCTGACAGCATCTGATAACACTAAACTGTGCACGGAAAATGGTTAAGGTGGTACATTTTATAATATGTGTATTTTACCGTCATTTCTTAACATGGAAACCCAAAAATCATGCTCAACAGATGCAAAATATAACTGACTTTAAAAGAACTTTTGAGAAAGGAAGATACTCTCCCTGCAATGCTTGATCCTTCACATATAGGTCCTAAGCCAACACCCAAGTCAAAATGAACTCTATCTGCCCCTAGGTACGAGATCCGTCTCCGTGCCTCCATCTCATCCTCCCCTTCCCAACTCTCTGTAGGGCAGAAAGTCTCAAACTCACGTCATCCAGAAAGGAAGCACCGCATCCCACCCCACCTCACCCCACCCACCCCAGCCTGTGGCTTAGCGAATCTCTCTTCCTGAAGTGCTGTGGACACGCAGAACATTTTAAATACCGCAGGCACAATTTTCTCTTTACTTTCAGCCAGGACCTTTTATCGGTGCTAATTTTCTTCTCTTTTTCATTAGGGGTGGAGAGGGGAGCGGAGGTTGAGTAAATTGTCCAAGGGCGGAAAGGGCAGCCAACTGTAATGCAGAAAGGAAAATTCCCGCATTGCAGACTAAATAAGGAAGAATGAAAAAAAACAGAAAAAAAAAAAAAGGAAGGATGGATCTGAAATTTTGCTACTGCCTGTCTCAGGGGACCCCGGTTCTCCTTTTCTAAAAATCCTTCAGACAAGGATAAAAGTTTATTTATTTATTTATTTTTTTGGCGGTACTGGGGATCGAACTCAGGACCCTGCGCTTGCTAGGCAGGCACTTATTCCACTGAGCTATATCCCCAGCCCTAAAAGTCTATTTATTCAGTATGACTTAGGGCAATGTGTTTCAGACTGAGGGTCCTAGGAGCCATTGCAATCCTGTCCAGTGGCCTCTGGCCTCAGGGGGCTTATAGCGCCCTTGAAATGGGACATATGCTGTATATGTAAAATACACACTAGATTAGGAAGATTTGGTGCATCAAAACGAATGTTACTGACCTCATTAATGATTTTTAAAATAATGACTGAAATAATAATATTTTGGACATATTGGGTTAAATAAAATATATGATTACACTTTTTATTTTTTAAAAAATGTTTTAAAAGTTAAAGATTCAAGCCTAGCCTTGGCAAATTCACCACTTAACGAGACTGTGTCAAAAAAATAGACTAGGGGGTGTGGCTCAGGACTACGGCTCTGGCTTCAATGCCCAGTACCGTGAATGACAATGAATAACTTACTACAGCCGAGCTCTCAATGGCTTGACTTATCTACAGCAACCTTCCTTTAAACTCTTCACCAGCAAAGCCTGTGCAGATCTGCAGGAGGCTCAGCGGCTGTCACATGGCGACTCCGGCTGATGGAGCAGATGCCATCTCACCATCAGGCATCTGACTATTGGGAAAGCCACAGCTCCGGAGAATATGGCCCTGCGATTAAATGCTCTGGCTGGAAGTGACGTCTGTCATTTCTGCTCACAGCTCATTGGCCAGAACTAGTCACATGGTTCTGTTCAACTACAAGGGAGCAGAGCAGTCCGACTGTGTGTGGGTAGGGAGCTGGAGAAATGCAGGGCAAATGACTAGCTTGGCTTAGTTTTTTAAATTTCTTTTATTACTATTATTATCATTATTGTTGTTATCGTTATTTGTGTGCATGTGGTGATGGTGGGGATTGAACTCATGGCTTCATGTATACTAGACACACTCAACCACTAAGGTACCTCCCCAGCCCCAGCTTTTGTATTTCTTGAAAATACATACAAGCTGGATATGGTGGGGAAAGCCTGTAATCCCAGCCCTTATGGGGCTGAGGCAGGAGGATTTCAATCCCTGCAAGTTTAAAGAACACTGAGCTACACAGCGAGACCCTATCTTAAAAAATAAACAGACAAGGCCTGGGACATAGCTCAGTGGCACAAGCATTTGGCTGGCAAGTGCAAGATCCTGAGTCCAATTCCCAGTGCCAAAAACAAACAAACAAACAAACCACAACACCCTCCTATAACAGAAAAAGTACAATGAAATAAGATAAGGTATTTCTTATTTTAAATAAAATATGGTATATCTTAAGTTATTGAAATTTATTAAAATTTTAATTTATTAAAATTTATTAAAATTAATTTTAAAATATTAGCATGCATTTAAAACATTTTTACATTATGGCTGAGCCACTATAAATATTTGTAGGAATGTCAAAAATTCTTTCTGAAAAGGAACCATAGCTACAATAAATCTCTTTTGCTTTATCACCAGCAAAATGTTGGTTCTCTCATTTAGGTCATGTGAGCCCCTTTGCATATGAACAAACTGGCTTACTAAAGTGAGGGACCTGCTCAGGTCACCCAACCCAGTGGCAGAGCGTGATATAACAGATGCCACTTCCCCTTCAAACCCTGGTATTTCTTCCTTTTCATTTATCTGCCTCAGATGCCAAGCTCGCTTTTCTTTACTGCTTTTAGGTATACTGACACTTAACACAGCCTCAACCTGGTGCTACTGTCTGTGCTGTTTTGCTAGCCAAGGAAACTGAGGCCTAAACAGATGAAGAGGCTTGTCCAGGTAATGCAGTTGTGAACAGACAGGATTCAGATTCCGGGGCAGGTCTATGAGAATTAAAGATGTAATCATGAAACTCTTCTGCCCGTCTGGCTTATTTTTCTGGTTCTAGAAAAACATGAATGGCATCAGGGAGAAGTTTGGGGAACTTACCGTGAGCCTTTGGGCCAGGTGGTCCTCACCGGCAACACCTGCCCAAGGCCTTGGGCCCTTCTCACCAGGCTGACGGGGAAGGGGCAGATACTGTGACACCTGTGTAGAATCAGGAGCCTCAGTTCATGGACATCACACACACACACACACACACACACACACACACACACTCTTTGAGTTTAGAGATGGATCCAGGTGACTAAATTATGCCAGAGTTGCATTTTAAAGACATTATTTTATTTCTAGCTTTTATGAGACTTGATCTAAGCTTTTGGAAATGTATTTTTATGAGATTCAAAGATATTTATTTTACATGCCCTTTAAAAAGTGCCAGTACCATAAATAATAATAAGCTAACATTCAGTTCCTGTTGTATGCCAGGCGCTATGCTAAGGCATCCACACGGTTCATATCTCACTCTCTCAACCATGGGGAGGTAAGCGGAGTCCAGGACAATGGGAAGAACCCAGATGCGCTCTCATGTTAGAGAAGTGGCCTCTGCTGGGCCTCTCAGTGCTGAGGGACAGCACCTGCCCTGCAATAGAATGGGCTGTGTTTACCTATGTCTGAGAGAAGTAGGTCCATCATTACTCCTCAGGTAGATGTTTCTGCTTACTTTGTTTGGAGATCTTGGGGTTTTTCCAACCTTTCACCATAGTTTGAACTTTCTACAGGCCCTTATCAAGATACTTAGAGATGTTACATTCACTTGAGCTAAAACTTGAAACCACAAGCTTGTGTGGATCTTATCTGTAGCTAATGATTAAGGAAATGAAGAAAAATCCCATCTTTGCCTTTCACGTTAGGCTCTCAGCCTCCTATCTCCAGCTTGCTAATCACTTCTGGTCTAACACTTCGGTGGCAGCGGCACCCGTGTCTTGTGTCACATTGGATCACATCTGGTGAGCGCCCGCGATGCCAGACACTGTGCTAAGACACGTACACAAAGTAGCTCCTTTAGCTCTTGCAGCTTCCCTGTGTGGTGGACACCCTGGTCATCTCCACTTCATAGACGGGGAGGACGCAGGCTTCTAAAAGGAAGCAAAATCTGCCCAAGGTCCCATTGCTGGTAGGTGACTTAAATCTAGACTCAAAACCCCTCTGCTTCCCCTTCCCCAACAGACCGAGAACTTGGCCTGGAGAATAGGTACGAACAAGGCCAGCCCAGGGTGACTGAAACACCTGCTTCAGACTTCACAGTTACCATCTTCCTCAGGTATGTATTACTGCGGGTTGAATTATCCCTTATTTGAAATACTTGGGGCCAGAAGTGTTTCCGACTTCAGAGTCTTTTTGGATTTGAGATGTTCAAATGGACTTTACCAGCTGATTATCCCTTGTCCAAAAATCTCAAATGCAAAACCTTCTGAGTGCCATGGGTGTCATGTTTTGACAGATGGAGAAATGGAAGCTCAGGGAGGTCAGACAAGTTGTCCAAGATCAGCCAGCCAACATGTGACAAAGCCAGGCCTCAGACCCAGGACTGTCTGCTTTTCAAAGCTTGCTTCCAAGCCACCATTTCTCATCCATTGCCCCCTGGAGTTTGGGGCTGGAAGGCTCTTGTTGTGGGAGACCGTGCTATGCAGTTTAGGATGTTCACTAGCACCCAACCGCTACCCAGGAGAGGCTAGCACTTCTTCCCCCAATTGTGACAGCCACAGTTATCTCCAGCCATTGTCAAATGACTCCTGGACTCAGAAATGTCCCACTGAGAACCCCTGCTCTGGCTACCAGGCCTCCAGCGCTATCACCCTGAGCAAAGGCTCAGCTGATGGGCTAGAGACACAGGCAAGCACTGAATTCGCATCCATGCTCAGCTTTGGAGTCTGAGGGCAGGTGTTCTGCGCTGTCACCCTCAGATTGGCCCCCAGCACTGAGGTACAGACTAACTCCCCCAGCCTGCTGAGCTGAGCCCAGGGCGGCCACAGGGGCATCTCCACTCCCCTCCTGCCTCCTCCCTGTCTCTTCTGCCCGGGGCCAAATTTGTCCGGTGGCCATTAAGGAAGCTGCCCGATGCTTATCTCCAGGATGGAGTCTGGCTTTATCTCTACTCTTGGATTCTAAATAGCACTAATGACCACTGGAGATCAAACTCAGCCCAGGACGCCAAGCCCTTGCGGTGCAGGAACCCAGGCTCCGTCTCAACCAAGGTTGTCCCCCAGGGGAGTTAGAGACTCAGGGTCCCTGCAAATGCCTCCCTCCAAATCACTGCCCAGCTGCAAGCCATAGCCACTGGCAACGGTCTAGTGCGATATCCTCCCACAGGCGCCGGCCTCCTCACTCCTGCCCTGCACGTCCACACTGAAGCTGCAGAAGCCCTTAGCAGACGTACACAGCATCAGCTCCATCCTGCGCCTCCCCCGGCCCTAAACCAGCAACCGAGGCTCCCTCCTCACTCTGCACCAGACGCACAGGCGCCTTCTGTTCTCACCCCAGGGCTTCTGCGGGTGCTGTCCTCTCAGCCCGGTGCTCTCACCGGCTCTCTTTGCCCAGGTAATTCCACCCTGTTAAGGGAAAGGCCTCCTCAACTCCCACACACCCGAGCCTGGGTCCATAGTCACGGCTACATGTTGTTACAGCAGCATCTCTCTGCTTCCTCGCTCTCACCTCAGCACAAATGCTTATTTGGGGATATTTGTTTAAATTCATTTTCCTCAAGAGACTACAAGCTCCATGATGGAGTGATACATCTGGTTTTGCTCAGCACTGTGTCCCTAAAGCCTGGTATATTGCCTGGAACACAGAAGGTACTTTTAACATGCTTGTTGAATGACTGAATGAGCTCATATAATCCTCCCAAGAAGTCTGTAAAGACCTTGCCTGTGGCTCGTGCTCTTTCTCTCCTCTGACCTCCAGTAGTACCTGTTCTTTAATTACAAGATGGGAAGCGGTTGGCTCTGAAAGACATTGAGAGTTCTGGACCCTGACCATCTGGGTTCAAATCCCCTCTCTGCCACTTCCTAGCCGTGTAATACTGGGCAAGTTTCTTAACATCTCTGTGCTTTCATTTCCTCTTCTGTAAAATGTTGTTGATAATAGTAATTGCGCCTGTCTTAAGGGCTGGTTTTAAGATCAAATAAGTTAGTTCCATAAGATGTTTTTAAAAGGGCCTATTACATAGTAGGTGACCTGTTATACTCAGTCATTACTAATGTTATTAACATAAAAAGCCTGAATTATGAGGTTAGATGGGCCTAGTTTTTTTCGTATTTCCAAATTTGTTCTGACTTTGGACAAATCATGTCACATCCCAGAGCCTCAGTTTTCCTATTTGTTAAATTGAGACTTGAAGACAGACACCAGAGAGGCCCGCTGTGAGGTCAGACAGAATGTGGGAGATGCCTCACGCCCAATGCTGGCTCCTGGTGGCTGATTCCCACGAAGGGAGCTTGCCATCTGCCTAGCTTCTCTTTTCCTGGCACATAGTAGGTATTCAATAAATTAGTTCTTTACCGAGCAGAGATAAAAACTCATATTTGTGCTCAACTCAAGACTAGTGCAGTTGGGTATTGTGGTACCTACCTGTGATCTCAGCAGTCTAGGAGGCTGAGGCAGAAGGATCACAAGTTTAAGTCCAGTTTGGGCAACCTAGCAACTTATTAAGACCCTGCCTCAAAATAAAAAGGAGTTGTAGCTCCATGAGAAGGCCCTAAGCTCAACTCCCCAGTAATTAAAAAAAAAAACACACAGATTGTTGCAATGCCTGCCAACTAATTTGAATAAATGTTTGAGGACAGAATAGATTTCTTTTCCTCTTCTACTGAGGGTTGAACCCAGGGGCTTCATCTTGGGCTACATTCGCAGCCCTTTTATCTTTTATTTTGAAATAGGGTCAGGTTGGACACAACCTCGCATTCCTCCTGCCTCAGCCTCCCAGAGTACCGGGGTTACTGGTGTGTGCCACTGCCTGCTAGAACAGAATTTTACAAACGGCTGGTTGTTTTAGTGTCTAGTTCTACTTCAATGTCTGACTTAAACCTAAAGAAGATTGTGTGGTTGTGTCTCACCTTGCCTGGGCTAAGGGATTCTCTGATAGCCAGGGAAGATCTCTTCTGGGACCGTCTGTGAGGGGGTCTGAGTTGGCAGACTGAGGAAAGAGGTGCCCTCACCCACAGAGGCCGGGGGGCACCATCACCCCGCCTCTGACCTGAGTGGGACCCAGGGCAGGGGAAGAGCAAGCGCTGCTCAGTGCTTGAACCGGGACGTCCATCGCCTCCCACCCTTGGGTCTTCAAACTCAGATGAGGCCCACACAACTGCCTCCTGGTTCTCAGGCCTTCTGGAGTGGCCCAGAAGCGCGCCACTGGCTCTCCTGGGCCTCTAGCTT
Organism: Dinomys branickii; assembly: GCA_004027595.1. Classification (NCBI taxonomy): domain Eukaryota; kingdom Metazoa; phylum Chordata; class Mammalia; order Rodentia; family Dinomyidae; genus Dinomys; species Dinomys branickii. The sequence goes on from PVLD010003041.1 coordinate 136,381, forward strand.
GCAGCCAGCGGATTGTGAGCTGCTCAGCCTCCGTAATCACAGGAGTCAGTCCATCTTAATAAAGCTCTTTCTAAGGCAGCTCTATTTTACTGGTTCTGTTTTTCTGGAGGATCTTGAGTAATACTGAGACTTCTTAACTTATCCCAAATCTCTCTAAGCCTTCTTATTCTTATTATAAAATAGGAGCTATTAATAACATCTACCACATAAGATTATGCTGAGAAATAAAGGAAGCAATATGCATATAATCAGAGCACAGAAAACGTTAGTTCCCTGTTGCTCCCTTTCCTGCTTGCTCATCTGTACATGGGTGCTCTTTCATTCATTCAACACATACACACAGGGCCCAAGGGCACCAACCTTCCATTGGTTTGAAAAGACTGCTGCCATGGGCTCTGGGTGCTGCAGCTGAAATATGAAAGGCCCAGGGCTGTGTGTCCTCCTTCTGTCCTGGCTCACATCACAGTCACTGCCTTCTGAGACTCAGCCTTGCCCCCTCTCTTCCTGGGTCTGACCTTCCAGGGACCTGAGCAGTGGGTGCCCTACACTTGGTGTGAGACAGTGGGGAAGATGCCTCCAGTGAATGCTGGGTCCCTCCCTGGCTGTCAAAGACAAGCCTGAGGTGGGGCACAGTGGGAAGCAGTTTGGGTGTCAGAGATGTGGGAGAGGCCAGGCCAGGCCTCTGGGCTCCTGCATCCAAGTGGATCACATGCTCATCTCTGGTGTTCACAGCTGGCTCCAGGGAACTGACTCCTGTCAGCGAAACTCACCAGAGACTGACACATTTGGCTTAGAATTTTACATTCAAGATGAATGTATTTGTGGGGTTGGGAGGGATTATTCATCTCCAGTGACCAAAATCTTTGCACCTGTTACCCTTTTGTCTTTTATTTTCAGTTGAAATTTATACCCCTGGGGTATTTAAACACCAGGACTGGGTCTGCTGTCAGAGGCCTGGACAGAGGTGGAAGGGTGTCTGAGTCCCAGTGGCCCATCCAGAGTGGACCAAAGCGAGATTTATGAGGCAAGAGCCTGCCTGGGCCGCTGCTTCTGTCGGGAAAGGCCTCCCTGCAGTATTTTCTGTCTCGTCAACGCTGCATTTCATTTTAAATTGCAGCTGAAAGCAGATATTCTCCCTCTTGCCTATTACACCTCTTAATTTGTCTCTCCCTCTGCTGTTATTTGTCTCTATAAAGTGTTTTGCATGAAAGACCCACACAGCACAACGTTGCTTCGCCCTGGGTTAGGTTTAACAAGAAGGGGAGACACAGGCAGAGTCCAAGGGGGAGCGGGAGAACCTCAGGCCACGCACACCTGCCTGATAGTGTGTGCACGTGCGCGTTGTTGGAGGTTCTGGATCAGGATCCCTGGTCTGGTGTCTGTGGGTGTGCGTGTGTGCACATGTCAACATTTGCACTAATATGCAGATGTGTCTGTGTATACTTTGGTAAAATTGCCTGGGTGTCTGTGCTAATTGTTGGCATGCAAGTACACTTCTCCGGGGAAGTTTTCGTGATTTTTGTCTACGCATAGCAGTACACGCATCCACACTCGCAGGCACCCAGGTACATGCAGGTCAGGGTGGTGTGCCGTGTGTGGTGCACATCCCGAGCCATCCTTCTCTTTTGCTTCTTAGGACTGCGGTTAGCATCGCTCCTTGTCCTACCCAAAGGCCCCGGCCTGAGGTGGGTTGTAGGAAAAGAACTCACAGGAGCTGTCTGTGGAACTGGGGACCCTGGCGCGGCCGACCGAACCGAGGCCACAGCACTCTAGTTTGGCTTCAGCCACCTCCACTGCCCAGCCTGCTGTAGCAGCACCGCGGCGGCTCGGGTGGAAGCCCTAGGCACCCCTGGGCAGCCTCCAGGGTGCAGGCTGCGAGCTCCACGACCATCCCGGGCAGTCGCTGAGGGGAGAGAGAGGTCACCCACTAACCAGCAGTGCCCTGCAGACTCTGTCTCCAGCCCTTTTGGGTGACGGGGGACCAAAACCTAGAGCAGTGCGGGCAGGGTGAGGGGTCTCAGTCATTCCCCGGCCAGCGAACTCTGGGCAGTAACCAATGGGTGTCTGTGGCCCAACGGGGATCCCTCCGAGGCAGCCAATGACCTCGCTCCGCTCTCCACCCCGCCCTCGCCAACCCCACGCAGCCGGACCATTGGCGCGGGTGGGATGGGGGAGTGTGCGCGGCGCTAGCCCTCGGAGGGGGCGTGGCCTGGGGTGCAGTCTCGCCTACCCGCCGCGCTCCGCGCCCGCGCCCCCTACCCGGAGCCGAGAGGCCATTGGCCTGGCCGCGGCGCCTCGGGGGGTGGTGGTGGAGGATCCGCGGGGCGCGCGGTGGGCGTGGCCTGAGGGCGTGGCCCGGCGGGAGGCGGGGCCGCGGGTGCTGTCGCAGTGAAAGGCTGAGCGAGCGGCGGCGGCGGCAGCGGCAGAGGCGTCCGAGCGGGTGTGCGCGCGTGCGGGGCGCAGGCTCGGCGCGGCGGCGGCTCTGCCTGCGGCGGCCCGGCCCGTCTGGAACGGCTGCGGCGAGGACGCCAGCTGCAGCGGGGGAGGCGCAGCCGGGGTGCGCGCTCGGCGGAGCCGGCAGGGCCGGGAACAGGTGATCCCAGCGGGAGCCCGGAGCCCTGCCGAGTTGGCGGGGCAAGAGCCCGCGCTCCGGGGCGCAGCTGCAGCCACCCAGCCGCGGCTCGTCGCGGACGGCGCCCGGCCCTGGACCCCGGCTCAAGCATCCCGCGGCTCCCCGGGCCTCTCCAAGCCGCCGGCTCCCGCAGGCTCGGAAGCGCCTGCCCCCACCCCCTGCCTCTCTCCGAACCCCGGCGGAGCAAAGTTGTGGACGTGTCCCGGTCTCCTGGCCAAGGCGCTGTCGCGACCCCGCAGGTGGAGCGCGTTCCGAGCAGGGCTGTCTCGCCGCCCCGCCGTCGCCTTGCCTCCGGAGCCAGCTCATTGCAAACTGCTTCTGAGGCTGAAACTTTGGGCTTCGGCGAGCGCAGGAGGGAGACCAGAGGACCGAGGGCGGCCCGGCGCGGGGACGGAATGTGACGGCCGTTGCGAGGAGGCAAGCGAGGCTGCGACGCGCGGCCGGGCATTGCGGGCCCGGGCCCCGAGCCGCGCAGCCCCGCTCGCCCGGGCCCCGCTCGCCCCCGCGCGGGAGCGCTCGCTGCAAACTCCCTGAACTTCGGGGACGGTCCCCGAAGCGCCGAAACTCGGGCTTGGCGGCCCTGCCCTGCGGCCCTTGCTCCGGGCCGCGCCCCTGCACGCTGGTCCTCTTCCTTTGCCCCCTGAGGACACGTGCGTGGACTCCGAGGACCTCGGGGCTCCCAGGCGGAGCTGACTGCCCCAGACCCGCTCCGGGCCACGATGCACATGAGGAAAGTGCCGGGCTTCGTCCCGGCCTCCCCGTGGGGGCTGCGGCTGCCGCAGAAGTTCCTTTTCCTTCTCTTCCTCTCGGGCCTCGTCACCCTGTGCTTTGGGGCCCTCTTCCTGCTGCCCCACTCCTCTCGCCTCAAGCGCCTCTTCCTGGCATCCCGGACCCAGCAGCCTGGCCTGGAGGTGATGGCCGAAGTCGCCGGCCACTCCTTGGCCCGCGAGCAGGAGCCACCCCCTAACCCGGCCCCCGCAGCGCCGGCCCCAGGCGAGGATGACCCTGGCAGCCGCCCCGGTCCCCGCCGCAGGAAGGGGTGGCTTCGGCGCACCCGCCCCACTGGACCCCGGGAGGAAGCCACGGCGGCCCGGGTCAGCGGCGTTGCGGCCCCCAGGCCGGGTGAGGAGAGCATCCCATTCAGCTTTGACTTCAACGCGTTCCAGAGTCGCCTCCGCCACCCAGTCCTGGGGACGAGGACTGATGAAAGTAAGGACCCCCAAAGCCGAGTGCGAGCCCAGCGGGAGAAAATCAAGGAGGTAAGCATCCTGCTTTCCGCTCCCACTCCGAGGAGAGATCATCTGGATTCCCATGCATTTCCCTGAGCCCAGCCCTTCCTGGCTCCCGGGTCTACTGTAGGCCCCTCAGACACACTGCAGCCCGCTCTCTTGTCCCAAACTTCCCATCTTCCCTCCCTGCACACTTTCTCAACGGGCTTCAGCTGATCATCCTCAGCTCCTGGGGTAGCAGCTGAACCCCTGACCAGCTAACTTCTCACAGCTCTCAGACTGGTCTTTCCTGCTCGGTCCCCAGCCCAGATGGGTTCCACTCCTTCCCTCTGTAGAGCTGCTAGTGAAAGTGGAGTTCAGATTCTCAGTCTTGACTTCCCCCATACCCCTACAGGACCTGCCCCCCAGAAACCTATTTGAGGGCTATTTGGTGTCCTGCCAATATTTAGTAAATCTAGTCAGCCCCCTACAGACCAGAAATGTTGTTCATTCCTGCTGTTTCTATTGAACTTTGGAACAATTGTACATAATTGCATGTGATGCAGGAGGGAATGATCGATAAGACGGTGGTAAACGTTACAGAAGCTCTGAGGTTATTGGCTTGATGAAGCAGGCCTTGGACTGGTTCCTTGTAGGGACTGTACCAGGGAGTAATTTAGAAGGGTCACTTTGAGCCTTGGTTTAAGAAATCCAAAACAAACACAGCCTTACAATGGCTTGAAGACAGTTGTCAGGTAGCCACTGGTGCCTATTCTACTCCACCACTGTTGGAGCAGCTGTGTGCCCAGCAATGCAGAGGGGACTGCAGTGACACCCCCAGGCCACCAGGGGGCTTCGGACAAGCAGTGGGCCAGGGTCTCTTCCCTAGAAACCAGAGGATGCTCTCCCCTCCCCCATGGGCCCAGAAGGAAAGCAGCTGCTTCAGTCTGGACCTTTTGCTTTGCTGCGAGGGAGCCAGCAGGTCTGCTCTGATTTCTAGGGACAGCAGGCAACAAGGGTCAGGATTTGCCCTGCCAAGATATCCATAGAGCTGGTGGAAAACTTGGCTGACCCTTTCCCCTTATCTGAACTCACCTCCCTCCCAGGACCCACCCTCTCTCCCATTTATCTCTGCTCTGACTCAGCCATGCTGTGCTGTGCCCTATTTGCCTAGCAATCCCAGGACATTTTGTGAGCTCAGGATAGGATTCCACAAGAAGCTGAGTCCTTGGGGTGTGTGTATGTGTATGTGTGTGTGTGTAGGCACATGCCCCTCAGTTTTTAAATTCTTGTTGCAATCTCAAGGGTTAATTGAAGGCTAGAACTTGCAGCAACTAAGCGCCTTTTCTTAAGGTGCTGTGTTGTCCACAGTTCACCTGGACCTCCCGCAGCCACCTGTCTCAAAGCTCCGTCCGAGTGCATTAGCACTTTCTGCCCTTCTGGGCCTCCTGGGAGGACAGTAACTCTGAGCGAAACTGCATATAAACTGCATGTGTGCAGCTTTTCATGGGATGTACAGCGCTGCCATCAGATTTTCCAAGGGATCCCTGAAGGATTAGGGATGAACTACTGCCTTCCTCAGAAGAGGTGCATGTGACCCATTTCTGAAAGCCTGGGGTCGGAGCGTTGGTAGGAGGGCTGGTTGGCTAGTGGGGAACTTGATTCTTCCTCTCTCTCTAACGCCAGCCTTCCCCGCCCGCAGAAGCTGGGAGTGATGGCAGGTGTGTGAGGACTTTCTTTGTAGGTGGGTATAAAATGACCTGGTGGGGGGGATCCACGTTCTTTGGCAGTCGTCTGGATCTGTGTGTGTGGTGCATCTCCTCTGACCCTGTAGTAGCAGGAGGCCTGCATTTATCCGCGGCTGGTCTTTGGCAGACCCTTCGTACTACCTTGAAGATGGTAAGCGCCTCAGAGCGGAGAGGCTGGTTCATGTACACTGCTACGTTTTGGAGCCTGATGTGTCTTTAGGTTTCTTGAACCTGAAAGATGTAGGGCAGAATTGTTGGCTTAGATCTTAACACAGGGTCGCCATCCCTGACGTCCCACCTGGTAAGGAATGCACAGGGTTCCTGCGGAGGGCACCTTTATTTCTGCCTGGCTTAAATTTCTCTCTGTGTTATGTCTAGGGAAGATCATTTTAGAAAGGTGCCTGTTTTTACAAAAGGGACGGTGGCTTTCGTTTCTAGTTTGTTTCTTTCCAGACATGGGTTGATTCGACGCAAGGAGCAGAAGGGGAGCTGGAATCAGACAAAAGGGCCCTGTGCTTATCAGATTAAGGTTTTAAAGTGAAAATAAATATCAAGACAGAGTCAGAGAGGGTGATAAATGAGAGTGAATAGAAACTGGACACCCAGACTCCTATCTCAACAAAGTGTATTTATGAGCATTCCAGCATGAGAGATGGCTGTGGCAGGAGGTCTGTGCTGATAAGATGGGCTGAAGGTGCAGGTTCTGGGTGTCTGTGCATCGGGAAACTTTCACGGGGACCAGCCCCTCTTCTTCCACCCCCTCCCCCCATTTTGGAAGCTTGGAGAAAGCCGAGTGGCAGAGAGGGGAGACCTGGAGAACATGGGCTGGATCTCAGCCCAGCTGTCAACTCTGACTTTGGGCAAGGTCCTCTTGGACCTTCCTGTAAAATGGGGTGAGGGAGAAGCAAGTAGCCAGTTGTGGACACTGTGGCTTCCAGCACTGCCTCCTAAGGGAGCTGCCAATGTGGCCGGACTTTCTCTGTCCCACAAAGTCAAGGATGGTAGGGTCATGGTGGTGTTGATGTAGTCCCTACCATTACCCATGAGTAGATGTGCAAATGTTTATTAACTGTTCCTGGCACCCATAGTGAGCTTTGGAGATGGAGTGGCACAGATCCTCAGTTGAGATCCTGGAGAGCAAATGTAATGGGAGAAAGCTTGTTAGCGGCCTTCCTCTCAGACCTGAGGATCACAGAGAGGATGGGGTGCTTCACTCATGGCTGGATTTCTTCCTGATTCAAGTTCTGACTTTTCTCAGACATAACACACGTTGTGAATATCTAGCTTGTTGGACTATATCTCACCAAAACAATTCACACTGCCCGGGTCCAGCTGAAGATGGTTGGTTGTTGATAGGGGGCACCTTGGCTGTCCCTGCCAGGGAAGGGGCTTTTTGTTAAAGGGAATCAGGCGGTCTGGGATTAGAGCACAAGGTACTGGCAGTGCAGCTTCCGCTCCCACGTGGTGCTCTTGGATGACCTGTAGAAAGGACCGCTGCTCTGGTTAGATGCAGCCACATCCTAAAGTGCTGGGCTGAGCAAGAAAAACTGGGTTAAATTTCCCACCTTTGTTTTGTACTCAGCGCAGGGTTCTCATGCACCACACATGCAGTAGTCCTCAAAAATCCAACCAGAGTCTCAGCCCATCCGCTCTGACCTCGGGGGTGGTGGTGGTTTATCACTGGACCCCATCTTCGTGGTAAAACCACGAGACCCGCATTTGGGGGTATTACCTCTCTTCCCCACTGCTACCTGTTTACTGTTTTGTTTATGAATGTGTCCTAGGACCTAGAAAGGGATTAAGTTGTGATCTGACGATAAATTGGAGCCCGCATATTTGAATGAATGGCTACATTAAAGATCTATAAACTGAATTAAAGTTGCTGGTAGCAGAGACAGAGCCCGCTCTCTCAGGATACATGGAATTCTAAGAAGGGTCAGGGTACCAGCTACAGCCAGGTTCAGGGGCTTAGCAGCCCAGTGGCCCAAGAGGTTGGGGTAACATTCTGAGCGCAAGCCTGTCTTGGTGTGTGTGTGGGTACATTCGAGAGGAAAATCTTTCATGCCTGAGCAGCAGGCATCTGGAAGGTGCCCAGAGTTGCACCACAGTTATGTGCCTTGGCAGGGAGAGCCACAGCACCAGTCCTCCGTGCCTGCCGAGCCAGGCCTCCAGGTCGTTGCCGGTTTGATGTGCGGTGGTGTCTGAGTAAGTCATCTTGGCAAGTGATCTTTGCTTCTCCGTTAATGGGCTGCTTTATTAGTCATGTGTGGTTTCTTTGTATATCTGATTTATCCTCACTGGTACCAGGGATCAGGTAGGAAAATTAAAAGGTATTGTGTTCTTTGTAGCATGTACATCGGAGCCTGTGAAATATTTAAGATAATTAATGTTAGGACTAGCTCTGACTTAATAGCTTCCCCTCAGAGAGCTCTGAGTTGCAGATCCACTGATGATCCTCTTTTCCCTTCCCTGTACTTTAGTTTCTGTCTTTCCCTCCCACCTTGCCTTTAACATGAATGGGAACTGGCTCTAATGACCGGGGAGGTCCCTCGGGAGACCCTTCCATCCTCAGCCCAGTCACCACCCCGCTCCTTTCTCTTTAGATCTGAGCACTGCAGTTAGAGCAAGGCTTAGAACATGTCCCTACCAGCTGTGCAGCTCCACACCTGCAGGTCGGTTGGCTTTCTACTTTTCATTTTGAGTAGCACCATCATTTTGGGGGAATTAGGCATTCCAGGGGCAGTTGGTTCTCAGGCCTCACGTCCTAAACTGTGTCTTTAGTGTTAGGGCAGGAAACAAACACAGTGATGACTTTGAAAAGTCAACTGCTTATTTCACACTACAGTTAGTAAGGGGGGTCAGAATATAGATTTCCCTGTGGTTTTCAGAGTGACTGATTTACATCGGAGTTCAAGAAATGCCTTTTCTCTAGCTTTCCAGGAAGACTGATCCATTACTTCACCAAAAAATAAATATTGTGATATATGTTAAGCATACTTTCTTCAAAGGGACTCACATCTTTTCTTACTGAAGAATATAAATCAGACTCGTAGATTGTAAAGCCCCATGCCGGGAAACTGCTTGATAATGTAGGTGGGCCCTGAGCCCTGTGGCTACTGGCTCTGGCTTAGGGAAGGCACCTGCCTGCATCCTAAGTGGAGTGCATGGTAGGGGAGGCATTGGGAACGTTAGAAAACTCTCTATGTCTTGCTTCCGTTGGCTAAATCAGCAAAGCCCTAGCAAGGAAAGGATGGCCATAGGTGCTCAGGAGAGTAACTGCCTTGAGTAAATTCATGGGTATTTATTATATTACTTGAAAATAGGAGCCCCCCCTCCCATCAAGCAGGGATAAGCGTCATGAGCCAAGGATGATTATTCCAGTTCTGTGCACCTGTGGTCCAGAAAGACCAGCTTCATTCAGACACTGAGCCACAGCTCCTGATTTCTCAGTACCCTTGGTCCAAGCCCTTTATGCACAAGCGTTTGCATAATGTGGGGGGAAAAACAATCAATTTCCTTAGCTCTATGTTTCCACGGCCGATCGTGGTAAGAAACCAAGTTGGAGAGTCCTCAAAGAATTGTGAGGACTTGAGGATCTTAGTCCTGCCTGCCTCTTCCTCCTTCACACCGGGGCCATCAGCATCTCAGACAGTATGGTTTTGCTTCTCTTTAGTGAAGCTTCAGTGCAGCTGAGATTGTATAAATCAGACCCACTTTGGTGTCTCCACCTGCAAAAAGAATAAAAGCCACAGAGACCGCAGTTCCAAGCCTCAGTGTGGTGGCTTACTTGCAGGTGTTTTTTCCCTCATGAAGGGTGTTTCCTAAGATTTGGGTTGAGATCTCCCCAATCCAATAGACAGGCAGTCAGGACAGCTCACAGACAGGGGTCTCAGTCAGTGTATCTGTCTCTGTCTCTGTTTCTTCCTCTACCAGTACTGGGGATTGGACCCAGGCATGCGCTACACCCTCCACCCTTTCTGTTTTTTATTATTTTGAGGCAAAAATCTGGCTAAATTGCCCAGATTGGCCTTGAGTTTGCAATCCTTCTGCCTCAGCCTTCCAAGTTGTTGGGTACCACTCAGTCTCTTAACTGAGTCTTCCATTAATGGTTAAAGCCAGGGTTGTAGTTGCTCATCTGTTTTAGTGCAGTACCATTACTGGCAACTTCAACAGAGGAAACTTTGGCATTTTGATGAGTTCCCTGCTTGATAGGTGAACTTTCATCCTGCATCTTCTGGGACTGAGCTGCTATCTCAGTGAACCTTCTGGGCAAACAGTTTTAACTGAATAACAACTACTTTCAGCAGCCAAATAATAGATTTTCCTCCCCTCCTTCCAAAGTGTAACTTAGTGAGTTGCGTAGATCTTAAATAAATAATTTTCTGAATTTTAACAAATGCAGAAATCTGTGCAAACCACACCTTTGTCAAGATAGGGAACATTTCCCTCATCTCAAAGAGGAAACTTCTTTTCCTCTTTTCTACTCGGCCCCCACGATCCCCCTCCATCTACCCCTAACCACCCTCTTGTGATCTCTGGGCAGAGATTAGCAGGCCCTGTGCTAGAACTTCAGATAAATAGGACAGTACAGGATATGCTCTGCACTACAAGGCTTCCTTCGGAGGATGCTGTTTTAAAATCCATGCATATTGTATATTGGCACTTCGTTCCTTTTCGTTGAGGTGTGTTCTGTTGTATGACCCTAGCTCTTTGTTTATCCGTTCAACCTGTGGTTGGATTTTGGGGTCGTTTCAAGAATCTGACTACCAGGAATAAAGTTGCTAAGGACATTTTATGTGGAAGTCCTTGCGTGGGCATAGGTTTTCATGTCTTTTGTGTAACTAGAAGTAGACTCATTGGTTCGTAGACTAGATATATATGTGACTGTAAGAGAAAGAGGAAATGCTTTCCACAAGTAGACAGACTGTTTTAACGATGTGCAAGCTCTACGTCCTCACCAAGGTTTGCTATTATCAACTTGTATAGACTTAGTTCTTGTACATGGTAGGTAGTGATATTCTATTATAGTTTTAATTTGTAACTGTTGATATTGAATGTCTTTTTGTGTGTTTATTAGCCACTTTGGTGTCTCTTGCCTGTTCAAACCTTTGGGCCTTTTTTAATTTAAAAAATTAGGCTGTATATCATCTTACTGTAAGAATTTTTTATACATGTGGCATGATCAAGATCTATGATGAATGGTTACATTTTTGAAAGTTTATTACAAATAAGAGACACACTGTATTAATCCCACTCAAAATGTTCCCCTTGATTTTTAAAATTGTTACATCGCTTTTTTTTTTTTTTACTATATTTTACTGATTGTTTTGTTTTGTTTGAGACAGGGTGTTACTGTGAAGGCCAGGCTGGCCTTGAACTTGAGGCAATCCTCCTGCCTCAGCCACTGAGTGCTGGGATTATAGATGTGCGCCACCACACCCAGCATGCGCCCCCCCCCCTCTTATTTTGAACACACTTGTCCCACCCTTCTCGGCACTTTCTGAAGCAGTTCTGGACATCTGTTTGCTGAGTGCCGTCCAACAGAAAGGCAGGCTCATAAAAATATTACAGAGCATCCCCACCCCCTTGTTCACAGAATCTAGCAACTTCTGGCTCTTGCCCAAGGTCAAAACCATGAAAGGTAAATGTTTTGAATGGATTCAGGACACTGAGGAAGGAAGCCATGACAAGCCACTAAAGACACAAAAGAGGACTTTCAGAACTGCTTCAGAAAGGGGCAAGAAAGGTGGGATGTGTGGGTTTGAAGTGAGGGGGAGAATTTTGCAGGGGATTAATGGTGACATGTCTTTCACTGCAGTGAATTTTGTAAAGCTTAAATATTAACCATATTTTTCAATCATACCATGATTATAGATATAACTTTGTCAGCTATTCTTTTTTTAAATTCGGTTTGTTTTTTCATTTTTCTTAATTGTATCATTCAAAAAGGCAGAAATTTTAAATTTTGATGAAGTCCAGTGAATTGATTTGTTTTGATGCTAGTACTTTCTGTTTCTATTTAAAAACAAACAAACAGACTTTGCATATCCCAAGTTCATAAAGATGATCTTTTAAATTCCAGAAGCACATTTTCACTTTGGTTTTTATATTTAGGTCTCTTATTCACTTTTCTGGGGGTGGGAGTTCAGGTTGATTATTTTCTATTTAGGTGTCCAGTTTTCTGATACTATTGAAAAGAACTTTCCTTGCCCCCACTGAATTGCTTTGATGCCTTTGTCAAATTAGTTGGCATGTACATGTGCTGTTTTTTGGACTTCTCCATTCCAGTGACTTGTTTTCATGCCATTCCATACTATCTTGATGCTGTGGCTTTAGCTTACATAATAAGTCTTGAAAACAGGTAGTGTGATTTCTCCATCTTTGAATTTCTTTCTCAAAATTGCTTTGGCTATTACAGGTTCTCTGCCTTTCTGTATTCATCTGAGTACAGCTTCACTGGCTTCTATGAAAAATCCTGCTGAGATATTTTGATTGGATTTGTCCCAAATCTATCATTGAAATGGGCAAATACTGTTACCTTAACCATATTGTGGCTAGGGGCATGGCTCCGTGGTAAAGCGCTTGCCTAGCATGCACGAGGGCCTAGCTTCAATCCCCAGAACTGCAAAAAATATAACAACCGCAAAACCAAAATTGGATCATCGAATCCATAGATGTGGTGCCCCTCTCTTTTATTTAGATTTTCTTTACTTTGAACAGTGTTTTGGAGTTTTCAGTGTAGAAGGCTTGAACATCTTTTGTTAACTACATCCCTGCTTTACATTTCGGCTATTACAGATAGCATTCTTCAAAACATTTTGTTGATATGTATTTGAAATAATACTTACACTCAATCTGGGGGATTGGTACCTGTGTGTATCACATTCTGACCATTTTCAGTTCCCTCTGCACCCCCACCTTTCCCCCTCCTCCCTTCCCTTGATCCCTTTCCTCACTGCCCGAAGCTGTGCCTCCCTGTTTTGTATCAACTCCTCTTTATTTTTCTCTTCTGTTTATTTATAGTTTTGGGTTTCTCATGTAAGGGAAACCACGTGATATTTAACTTTCTGTGTCTAAGTTACCTCACTTAACATTATGGGCTCCAGAGCCATCCATTTTCCTGTCCATGACATACATTCATTATTTATGGCTGTATAAAATGCCGCTGTGTATCTCTACCACATTTTATTTACCTATTTGTCTATTGATGGGCATTTAGGCTGTTTCCAGAAATTAGCTATCGTGAATGACGCCAAATAGTATTTTTAAACATTCTTTTCTTTTCCAGGTATTTATTGCCAGTCCATAGACATACAATAGAACCTTGTGAAGCATACGTTGACTTTTGTTTTGTGATCTTATTGAATGCGTTAGCTATTTTTTGGTAGATTTCTTAGGGTCTGTTTTATATAGAATCGTGTTGTTTATGAGTCAGACAGTTTTACTTCTTCTTTTCAGTGTGTGGGCCTTTTATCTCTGCTGCTTGCTTCACTGCTCTGGCAAGGACTCCCAGTCCCGTGTCAGAGGGGTGAGGACTGACATCCATGCCTTGTCCTTATTCTCAAGGGAGAAGCATTTAGTCTTTCATCACTAACAGTGACATTAGATGTGGGTTTTCGGTGAATGCTTTTCACTGGGGTTAGAGAAATTTCCTTCTATTCCTAATTTGCTGAGAGGTTTTTTTGTTCTGTTTTGTTTTTTTAAAATGAGGAATGAGATTGAATGTTGTCAAATGCTATGTGCTTTTTCTGCATCTGAATCAAAATTGCTCTTGATTTGCTAATATTTTATTAAGGATTTCTGCACCTATATTTGTGAAATCGTTTTCTTGTAAAGCCTTTGTCGTCAGCATTATGCTGACCTCATGAAAGGAACTGAAAAGTATCCTCTTTTCTATTTTCTGGGAGGAGTTTGTGGGACACTGCTATTACTTTCCTTGGTTGTTTGATAGACTCCATCAGTAAAGCCTGATAAATGGCCTAGATTTTTTTTAGGGTGGTGGAAATTTTAAATTATTTAATTGTATACCAGATATACAATTTCTTTCATGTGTGTCAGTTTTGTCAGTTTGTCTTTTAAGGAATGTGTCCATTTCATCCCAATGTGTAGAACTTGTTGGAATAAAATTGTTTCTAAGATCTCCATTTTCCTTCAAAATTTTTGTGGGGTCTATTGTGGTATTCTTTAATTTCTTTAATGATATTGGTAATTGTATTCTCTACTTCTTAAAAATAGTTTCAGTAGTAGTTTATTAATTTTATTAATCTAAGAATCAACTTTTAGTATTTTTAAATTTCACTTAAAATTGGGTATCCATTCTTGCTTCATATATTTTACATTTCAGTTATCTGATATATACATAGTAATATATCTTCTAGATGAATTGACCCTTTTAGCATTATAAATGTATTTTTTATTTCACTTTATTTTATTTGTAGTACTGGACGCTTGTACTGAACTATATCTCCAGCCCCTTTTTTTATTTTGAGACAGGATCTCTTTAGTTGCTGAGATGCCCAGGTTGATATTGAAGTCACAACCCTCCTGCCTCGGCTTCCCAGAGTGCTGGGATTACAGATGTGTACCACCACATGTGGCTTAATTTTTCATTTCTTATAATTCTGTGTTTGAAGTGTACTTTACCTGCATAGTGTAGCCTCTTCAGCTTTCATGTGATTAATGTGATCAGTGTTTATATGGTATACATTTTTCCATCCTTTTATTTTTTACTTTTTTTTTTTTTTTGTCTTTTTGAGATAGGGTCTTGCTATGTAGTTCAGGCTGGCCTTGAGCTCACTATGTAGCTCAGGCTGGTCTGGAACTTGCAGTGATCCTCCAGCCTCAGCCTCCCGAGTGCTGGGATTACAGGCGTGCGCCACCACACCCGGAGGTATTTTTTTTTTAATATCTTTGTATTTAAAGTGTTTGTCTTAGAGTCTTTTTAAAATCTACTCTAGCTTCTCAGACAAAGAAATACAAATGGCAAATAAATACATGAGAAAATGTTCCACATCCTTAGTCATTCGAGAAATGCAAATAAAAACAACATCGAGATTTCATCTCACCCCAGTAAGACTGGCCAGTATGAAAAAGTCATCCAATAACAGATGCTGGCGAGGCTGTGGAGAAATAGGGACTCTATTACACTGCGGGTGGGAATGCAGACTGGTGCAACCA